>JBCEWC010018455.1:0-11959 GCA_038996855.1 Solanum aculeatissimum
GAAGTTGAAATTATTTTCTATTCTATATTTTGTCATCACTGCAACCAGCGTTGACTTGTTCTTATACAATTTTTTCTCCTTCACGTCGGTATTCTGTGTATCAGTTATGTAATTTGTTATTTCCAGTTCTGGAATATAAGCGGAGTTCTCCACATTTGATTCAACCACGGCAAGGGCATGTGTATCATGGCAACTCCCCTCAACACACACAATTTCGCCGTATTCAGAATCAAAGTTATGAATCGATCCATCATTATTCGTAATTACATCTACGATCAACGGATATTTTGAAATTCCGCCGTCATTCCTCTTTATCTCAAAATATACTCTCACGCCCATGTCGTTTCTGATCTGAATAGGTGACGAGCTACCTTCAACAACATATCTAATTTCAATGTCGTTTGATCCATTGTTGATCCCCAATTCAGCTGCAATTGTTGATTTCAAATTGAAAAACGAAATTGTTTCCCCAACCACCACTCCGTCACTTTTGTATCTCGTATAAACTATGTTGTTTTCTCAAATTCCACCATGTCTCAATAAAATAGCCACATTCGTCATTTTTGTCGTCTCTCAAGTGGAAGAAGCTCTGTAACGTTTTGGAAAATTTTGAAAGTGATTGGGTCGATCGACGTTGTGGATGAAGCTCTGTAATTTTTTTTTAAATTTTGAAACGGACTGGGTCGCTTTTGTAGGGATTGAGTTTGATTGGAATTTATTCAACTTAAATTTAGGAATCTAAATTACTTTCCGTTTTTATTTCAACTGATTTGTATGAATCAATGTACATGATTCATTGTTTATAAATGAATCCCGATAAGCTTCATTTTCTGGGATTTTGGTAATTTTGAAAAGGGTCGGGATAAACTGAAATTATTGTCCCAAACTATGGGATTTGTAAAAAAAATTCATCTGAAAAAAGGTCTAAAGATAGAGAGTTAAGAGAGGTGAAATTGATTTAAAAATTAGTCATTGAATTGCACTCAATATCAATTAAAATGTAATCAAATCGAATTCAATCGAATAATTTGAAAACGATCTGAATCAATTTGAATTAATTAAAGAGCTTTAAAGTGTTAACAACATGAAATAATTGAATTAATAATGACATAATTAATCCTAAAAATATTTAAACTGATTTGAGAAATTGTTACATAAAATATAAACATAATTGCGATTAAAAGATTTAAACTTAAAAAATATTTTTTGCATTTTTTAAAGCTAATTATTTCAGATTTTTTAAACATTAAAAACTCAATAATTAATTTGTATTATGGAAGGTCAAAATTGGGGGTCAAAATTGGGTGTCAACAATGTTTATTTATCAAAATTATACTACTAGATACAGAATGCTTATTCAGTCAATCATGTAACAGATTTAGGAAGTAAAGCACAATAAGTAGCAACAATATGTCCCAAATATTTCTTGGTTCTTGAATATATATTCATTTCCTTATATATGTGATACCCTCATATACATAGTGTATGTTTGTCAACTTATATCGATCCAAATTTAGCTTTAGCCTTTCAAAAATGCTTCACTTCTGGAACTCTCCAGTGCAACAACTCGATTAAAAATAATAGTTAACAACTTTAACAAATACGCAATGTATTGATCAATATGTGATCTAGGTCAAAGTCAACCTCGATCCTATTATCATTTAATTTTGATATTTACATTTGCAGGGTCTCTTCAAAAAGAAAGGCTAAAATCACAAACAAACACAAGAAAGGATAGTAAAGGAATTAAGATAGAACCAAGAATATCAAAGACATGATAGGAAGAAAATCACCTGATATCTCCAGTCAAGAATCAAGAAAGTATCAAAGAGTTTTACAAGGAAGAAATCTATAGTTGATATCTCCAGTCAAGAATCAAGGAAGTACCAAAGAGTCATACAAGGAATAAATTTACTGAGATCCTTTTCTAAAATTTAATGAGGTACCAAGACCTACAACGAAGGTCAATCATGGCGTTTGTCCAGCCGTATACTCAGAGTGGCTGATCAGAAGGATTCCCAATCAAGGGACTTTATATATCTTTGATTGAAGAAAATCCCTTGTGTTAAGCAAAGCTCCAACGACCTCAATACAACAAGACCTTATAGTCTCTCTCATTCACTCGAAGAACACAGAACACATTGAAAAGACCTAGCTTCAATATTATTCTTCTACCTATTGTAAAAGTTTGTACGTCTAGTGTGAACTAAAGAAAAAGAGAGAGAGAAAATTTTTTAGACTCGTGAAAAAATAGAGTGTTTGAGAGTCTGATCTGCGAATCAAAAGAAGTCTAACCTTTGTACTACGAAAATATCCATTGAGCATTGAAAGAAACCCTTGTGACCCAAGAGGACTAGAAGTAGACACCACACTGGTGTTTTGAACTAGTATAAAAATTGTGTCCATTTACTTTATTTTGTTTACTGTGTTTTGATTGCTTTACGTACTTAAACCATAAGAATAGTCGACTAACTTTGTTAGTAGTCATCTATAAATTTCAATTCACCCCCCTCCCCAATCCTCTTGAGTATCAATTGGTACCAGAGCAGGTCTCACTAATAATTGCCTAACTACACGTGAGCAAAAATCAAATGGAAAACTATCAAATTTTCGGAGCTATTCTTCAGGATAGCCACTCATCAAATCATCCTCTCTACTTCAATGGTCAACACTACTCCCGTTGGAACAAAAAATTTAGAAGCTTTGTCTAGTTCACCAACTTTCAAGCTTGGTTGGTTATCAAAAAGGGGCCCAAGCCCATACCTAGTACCTCCGATGGAAAAATTGTTGATCTGAAATCATTCGACATCACCAAAGAATAACAAAAAGTATTACGGACAAATGTCTGAGCCATCAGGCTTCTCTACTATGTTGTTAGTGGAACAAATACTACAAAATCTTGACATGTGAGACAACTAAAGAAATGTGGGATAAGCTTGAGATCACTTACGAAGAAACCATCAAAGTCAAAGAAGCTCGAATCAATGCACTGGTGAATGAATATGAATTGTTCAAAATGGTTGATGATGAAGATATAGAAACCATATTTACAAGGTTCAGCAAAATAGTCAACGAGCTTAAATCATTAGAAATGGTCTATTCAAACGGCTTACAGGACAAATATTTGATATGAAGTATTTTAAAGGCTTGGAAAATCAAAGCAACAATACTAGAAGATAGTGATCTACAAAACATGACTTGTGATGAACTCCGTGGAAATCTCATGGCTTACAAATAAAATCATACAAATGGATACCATAACAAAGAAAAAATCAGTCGCATTTAATGCTGAAATTGTAAATGGAGGAGAAGAGCTAGATAAAGCCAACAGTGAAAGCATGGCCCTCATAACTTGTGGTGTCAAGCAAAGAAAATAGCGAACTCAACTAGAATTGTGAATTAATGACCGCAACGAAGACAAATGCTACTATTGCGGAAGACCTGGACACATTTGATAGAACTATCTTGAATTTAAAAAGAGGAATTCCCATAGAAATGGCAACTCTAAATCGCTGGACATCTGGAGTGATGAAGAAGGATGAGAGGAAGAATCTATTGAAGCAACTAACATATGTTTCATAGCCATGGGAGAAATTAGCAAGGTAAGAAATTAAAACAGTCCAAATTATACCGATCTTTAAAATACTATTGACATGATTATTAACGAACTTTAAAAGGTAATTGATGAATATAACAAAAATTCTAGAGATAAAAAGAACTGGAAATTCTTTTAGAAGCAAGTCAAATTGAAGAAGACTTACTTCAAGAAGAGTTTGATGATATTAAGATGCAACTCAATAGCATCCTAAAATCATCAAGCCACAGCTTAGTTCTGTCTAATAACTCTTTTCGAACTGCTTCTCCTAGATTTTTTAAATCTAGTAACAAAAGCTTTTTCAAACCAACTTATTTTTCTTGCAATAAAATTGGTTGAAAATCTTTTGACTGCAAAACTTTCAACTTTGGAAAATGAATTTCGAGACCAAAAGTCTCCCCCACTAACAAATAAGGATCCAACAAGAATCGGGTACCTAAAAGAAATTAACTTTTTTGTGTTGCAGGTGCCCACAAAATAGTCATATAGAAAAGGAACTTTCCGCAGAAATGATAACTCTAAATCATTGGTCGCCCATAATGATAAAGAAGGATCAGAGGAAGAACTTATTAAAGCATCCAACATATGTTTCATGGCCATGGGAGAAAATAGCAAGGTAAGAAATCAAAATTGTCCAAATTGTACTGCTCTTCAAAATACTATCAACATAATTACTGACGAACTTCAAAAGGTAAGTGATGAATATAACAAAATTTCTAGAGATTAAAAAAAATTAAAAATTCTTCTAGAAGCAAGTCAAATTGAAGTCGACTTACTTCAAGAAGAGCTTGATGATGTTAAGATGCAACTCAATAGCATCCAAAAATTACAAAGTCATAGCTCAGTTCAGTCTAATAACTCCTTTCGAACCGCTTCTCCTAGATTCTTTGAATCTAGTAACAAAAGCCTTTTCAAACCAACTTATTTTTCTTGCGGTAAAATCAATCATAAATCTTTTGACTGCAAAATTTTTAACCCTTAAAAATAGATCTGAAGACCAAAAGTCTCCCCCACTAACAGATAAGGACCCAACAAGAATTAGGTATCTAAAAAAAATTAATTTCTTTGTATTGTAGGTACCCATAAAACAGTCATATAGAAAAAGAATAAAGGAAATCGATAGTGGGTTCTCTAGACATATGACCAAAAAGAAATAAAATTTCAAAAGTGTTCAGAAATTTGATGAGGGATATATAAGGTTTGGTGATAATGCCAAAGAAACCATCACTAGTATTGGGACAATCACTATAATTCCCTCGTACAATCTCATAAAAGTATATCTGGTGGGTGGACTGAAAAACAATCTTCTTAGCATCAGTCAGCTATATGATACATAATTCGATGTACACTTTAATGCTTCCAAATACACCATTTGAAATCAGTAGAAAAATATCACAATTATTGGTGAACGAGTTGATAATATTATGTACTTAATGATATGGATCTATCCACTCTCACATATTTGACTGTGCTCTCAAATGATCCCTAGGTATGACATAGAAAGCTTGATTATATCAGCATGCATGCTATGGAAAAGCTCTCAAGACTAGCTTAGTCATTAACCTTCCCAAACTAAAATTTGAAAAAGATCATACATGCGATGCTTGTCAGTTTGGTAAGAAAACTAGATCTTCCTTCAAGGTACATGATATAGTGAAGACATCCAAGCCATTGTAAGTGATGCACATGGACCTGTTTGGACCCGCTAAAATGGCTAGCATTAGTGGTAAAAGATATGCTTTTGTTATTGTTGATGATTACTCTCATTTTACTTGGGTTATTCTTTTTATCTCACAACCATAAAGCTTACACAAATTTTAAAACTTTTTGTAAGAAAGTCCAAAAAGAAGCAAGTTACTTCATCACCACAATTCAGAGTGATCATGGAGGAGAATTCGAGAACAAACTCTTCAAAGAATCATGCAATAGTAATGGTGTAATCCAGAACTTCTCTTTCCCAAGAACTCCTTAACAAAATATAGTGGTGATAAAAAATTATTCTTTTTAGGATACTGCACGAACCATACTACTTGACTATAATCTTTCAGACCACTTCTGGGCAGAAGCAGTGAGCAGAACATATCATGTCCTTTACAGATATATGGTCATAATGATCCTTAGAAAAACTCCCGATGAGTTATGAAAAGGTAAGAATCCTAACATAAGTTACTTTCATCTCTTTAGGTGATAATGCTTCATCCACAACAATGGTAAGAACAATCTCGATAAGTTTGATCCTCGAAGCAACAAAGATATATTTCTTGTCTATTCTCCTTCCAGTCATGCGTACCAAATTTTTAATAAGTGCACTCTTAGCGTGGATAGTTTGTACATGTTATTTTTTATGACACTAACCCAAGAATGTTGATTGCTAACGAGGAGTCCTCACTTCAGAGTATCCCTTTGTCCACACCTCTAAGTGAATCTATTCTTGAAGAGTGAACTGATAAGACCAGAGGCTCAACTATCCCTCAGGAAAATGTTGTTGTGCCCAGAGAATAGAGGCACAACGCCATCTACCGTGATAACTTTATCATTGGAAATTCCTAAAAAAAATGCAAACCAGAGCCTCACTAAGAAAGCAAGTCTCTATGGCCTTGGTTTCTCAAATGGAGCCAAAATTGGTTGATGAAACACTCAAATATGATTCCTGGATAAAATTCATAAAATAGGAACTTGACCAGTTTAAATGCAATCAGGTTTGGACACTCATAGAAAAACTAGATAACTGTTCTGCCATAGGAGCCAAATGGGTATTTCAAAATAAGATGGACGAAGAAGGAAATGTCATCAGAAATAAGGCAAGACTAGTTGCTCAAGGACACTCTCAGCAAAAAGGTATAGATTATGATGAAACTTTTGGTCTTGTGGCAAGGTTAGAATCTATCCGTATATTACTCGCTTATATATCTTTGAATCATTTCAAACGTTTTAAAATGGATATTAAAAGTGTTTTTCTAAATGGTTTTATTAAGAAAAAAGTTTTTTGTGAAAACAACTCCTGGATTTGAAAATACCCTATTTCCATATCGATTTTTTAACTTTCTAAAGCTCTTTATGATTTAAAACAAGCCCCCAAGGCTTGGTATGAACGACTCAATAATTTTCTCCTTAAAGCGATTTTAAAAGGGATAACATTGACACTACCTTGTTTGTACAGAATTTGAATTCAAATCTTCTTATTATTCAAATTTACATTGATGATATTATTTTTGATAGTCCTAACTCCTCTTTGTGTGAGAACTTTGCAAATCATATGAAAGGAGAGTTTGAAATGAGCCTCATAGGTGAGCTCACTTTCTTTCTTGGGCTTCAAATTAAACAAACCATAGATGGGATTTTTGTCTGTCAAAACAAATACGCAAAGTATCTAATTAAGCATTTTGACATGGAGAAGGGAAAGGCTTATGAAACCCCTCATGAGTCCCTCAACCTACCTTGAAAAGGACAATGCTAGAAAAGATATTAATGAAAAAATATATCGTGGAATAATTGGTTCACTACTCTATCTCTCTACCAGTCGATCGAATATAATGTTCAGCATATGAAAATGTGCAAGGTTTCAATCGACTCCCAAGGAGTCACATATGACTACCGTAAAGAGAATCATATGTTACCGTATTGGAGCTTCAGAAATAGAATTATGGTATCCTAATTCCTCTTCCTCATCTCTAGCTAGATATTCAGATGCAGATTTGTAGGAGATAAAAATGACAAAAAAAAAAAGCATTAGTATATCTTGTCAATTTCTGGGTGACTCTTTAATTTTCTGGCATAGCAAAAAATAAACTTCGGTGGCATTGTCCACCACCGAGTCTGAATACATGGCTATTGAAAGTTGTGGTTCTCAATTACTTTGGATAATGCATCAACTTGAATATTTTAACTTATTTTCTAATTATGTACTCATTTTATTTGATAATACTAGTATAATTAGTCTTTCAAAATTCATTGTGCATCATTCTAGAGCAAAGCATATTAATATTAAGCATTATTTTATTAGAGATCGTGTAGAAAAAGAAAATTTTCTTTTAAAATTCTTGGATTTCGAAAATCAACTTACTGATATTATTATAAAACCTTTGCATGAAGAAAATGTTTGCTTCCTATGGGATAAATTGAATATTAGACCTTTTTGAAAAAATTTCATCCACTTATTTTCCTCTCTCATAATTACTTCTGTCAAATATGTTATTACCTATCTTATCATTTATTTCCATCCGCATATTTATAATTATTACCCCTTTACTTTTATGCCTCTTCGTAAGTTCAGAACTCCTCGTTTTTCGGTGCCTTTTCACTTAAAATTCCATTTGTGTATCTTCCTCCTTATTTAATCTTTCTTGTTCTTATCTATTTGTCTCACTCTTCTCTCTCTAGTCTGATCATCTTCCTTCTCCTCTCATCATGACTAGCACCCAATCCGTGGTCTCTCAAAAAGCCTCTATCAATAGTTCCTCTATTGAGATAGATTTTTTGTCCTCTGAGGTCTTTGCCAAGCCCTCATATACCAAGAGAAAACCTCCTCCCCTCAAAAACAAATTCTAAAATGACCTATCCTTACCCTTATGAACCATTCTTCGAGGATGACTCGAAACAATTCTAGGGAAAGAATGAAAATGGAAGTATGAAAGTTTTAAGAAACGTGTTGTAATTGTTGTGCATGTAGTCAACTTGGAGTAGTTGGAAGACTCTCATTTCCATGTCAGTTCCTTTCTTAGAGCCTGAAAGCTCTCCCTACTCTTGAGTCTGTGTAGTTTGGAATGCTATGAAGAGCTAGTACTTATGTTTTATACCAACCTCCATTCTTTGGACGAAGGGGAAGACTTAGAGTCCCTAATCTTAGGAACTCACATCATCATCAATGAAGATCTCTTTAAGGATTTGTTTTATTTTGTGATTTCAAGAGAAGTGTAGTATATGAGTGACACTTGGCCTGAGAATTTTGAAATGTCTCAGGAAGAAGCAAAGACCGTTATTATTGAGGATAACTTTGACCTATTTGATTTTGACCCCTTGTATCTGTGTTTTGAAAATCAAATTTTCACATTATTTGTACTATGTTGATGCCAAGGAAAGGATCCTTATGTAGCATCTCCAACAGAGACATCTATGTTCTTCATTGTGTTAAAAAAATACCGCATCACTTGGGGTTTCTGGTTAAAAGAATACATACTCGACAGTGTTGAGGACACCAACCCCACTGCCAACCAACCCTACGAGTTACTATTCTCAAGAATTCTCATCGAATCTCAGGTTAATATGTCTGGATTTCAAGCCTCTGAAGTTTCAACCACTTATGATTGTCGAACCTTTGCAAGCATGGGCTACACTCTCATCGGCAAAACTTCACACAAAAAGGACTTCGTGAAGGCAAAATAAAAAAATTCTAAAGTCGACTAGGGTTCCCGTGGATTCAGCTGCTCGTCTTATTAAAGAGGTAGATGAACTTAAGTCACATCTCTCTTCTAAATTATACTCTGCAGGGCATGTAGGAATCTTTTGACAAAGTGTTGCAGATCTGCAAGGATACCAGCACAAAAGTTTGGAAAATTTCGTTTGGAAATAGACAAATTGAAGAAAGAGGGTGTTCATACTTAAATAAATTGATTAAGCAAGTTGTCACTATGAACTTTGGATTCAACTCGTCTAATAATGATCTCGTTATTTCTGTTCAGGCCTCTTACTCTTCTTTCTCCAAAAATGTTGAGCTCTTCTATGATACCTTCTGTAGAAATGTGCTCAATACTCTAAAGTATTTTCTTGGTTGTCGCTGATATTATTGTTCTTTCAAATAATTTCTTTTTGGACTATAAATATTGGGGCTTGTTGCCCCCGTACATCTCTTTTGTTTCTAACTTGGAGGTGTACCTCCCTTTGTAATTAATCTTTTGTTTATGCATATATCTACTTGTATTTGTGTGTATGTTTGTTATTTTTCTTTTTGATTCTGTCGGGGAGAGGGGGGGAGGACAGGTTCAGAAAGACAGGGGGAGTCAACTCCCTCTCTAGCCCGCTCAAAAATTCCACATCAAAACAGGGGAAATCAACTTCCCGGATAGTGGGAGTCAACTACCTAAATAGGGAAGTCACTTGAAACCTAACCCTATCTTTTGAAATGTCATCATCAAAAAGGGGGAGATTGTTAGCATTTAATTTTGATGTTTACATTTGCAGGATCTTTTCAAAAAGAAAAGTTGGAATCACAAACAAATACAAGAAAGGATAGTCAAGGAATCAAAATAGAACCAAGAATATCAAAGGTGTGATAGGAAGTAAATCAGTTGCTATCTCTGACTAAGAATCAAGGAAGTACCAAAGAGTTATACAAGGAAGAAATCTACAATTGATATCTCCTGTCAAGAATCAAGGAAGTACCAAAGAGTCATACAAGGAAGAATCTATTGAGATTCTTCACAAAATTCAAGGAGGTACCAACACATACAAGGAAGGTCAATCAAGGCGATTGTTCAGCCGTATACTCAGAATGGCTGATTAGAAGGATTCCCAATCAAGGAACTTTATAAATCCTTGACTGTAAAAAGGGCAAATTATAGAAATCTCATACTTTATAGGCTTAATTTTAATATAAATCAACTCTTTCTAAAATTACTAAAAATTCTTGATTTTTGGGAAAACGTTGATACATAAAAATATGCATTGATACAATGCGAATTTTTAGGGTTATTGATGATCTGTATGTATCAGTTATTAAAAATTAGACTATATCAGTTTTAATATACTAAAGAACATTAAAAAAATGTATCAGTAATTAATTGGTTGTTTAATTTTTTTAGGTATCAGGGAAACTAACTGATAGTTTATAAATGTGTATCATGTATCAGCGAAATATGAGAATTTTAGTAATTTTTTTAAATGGTAGAGACTAATAGTAATTAAGTTTATAAATGTCGTGTATTTGTGTAGTTTTTAGTTGAAAAAAATCTCTTGGGTTAAGCTAAGCTCCAACGGCTTCAATCAAGCAAGGGCTTATAGTCTCTCTCATTCACACTCGAAGGACATAGAATACTCACTGAAAAGATCTAGCTTCAATATTGTTCTTCTACTCATTGTAGAAGTTTGTACTTCTAGTGTGAACTAAAGAAAAAAAGAAAAAGAAAATATTTTAGACTAGCAAAAAAAAAACAGAAAGTGTTTGAGAGTCTGATCTGCGAATCAGAAGAAGTCTAACCTTTGTACTACGGAATTCTCCATTGAGCTTTGAAGGAAAACCTTATAACCCAAGGGGATTGGAATTAGGCACCACACTAGTGTTTCAAATCACCCCCCCCCCCCCTCCCTCTTAAGTATCAGATCCTATATGATCAAAGCTCAAAATAAAATTTATATTCGTGTTGCGCAAAACCGCACAAATCCAAATTTATTATTATATTTTCTTTTGAGTTTATTTACTATCTAAAATAATTTATTTATCAATTTTAGGGGTTCGTCAAACATCCTCAAATTTACCATCAAATTCATATTTTAATGACTAAACATTGAATAAAATCGTGCAAAATCATTTCCTTGAGTTTCCAAGATGATCCCAAGTCAAAGTTGTATCAATCTCATAGCTATCATCCCAGAATGGTGAAAGAATGACATATATTTTGAAAAATTGACATTAATTTTTAGGTGAAGCGATTCTAAGTTCAATTGGAATACCCCTAGCCCATTGATCAGGCTACTAAAATTAATTGTGAATTACGACCACCAATATGAAAGTGATAGATACATACACCCCACATAACCAACTCTCTCGATCGGATGTAAATATATATAACCTTGTCAGAATTATAAGGAGTCATCATTAATAGAATACATTAGCAAAAAGAATGCATGCATTAATTCGATATATTAGTAAGTAGTTTGAACTAATAGGAAGTATGCAAACATTCTCTATGTATCAACAGTGTACCAAAGAGCATCAAACTTCTTGGAAGTACGTGATAAGCCTATCACAAAGTCCATAACGATACATTTTCATTTTCACTAATAACTATCGTACTCTAAATCAAACACTCAATTTTGATGCTCATACATGACCTGTTGAAGTACAAGCAAAATAGGAAAAATTGCAAGAATATACACTTTAAGAGCTTATATTACCAACCATGTCAACTCTCAAGAATATTTACAGATTTAAGTTTTTTATTTACATTCATGTCAATTTTGAAGAACTATTTTTTCATTTTTTAAAAAGAAAATGCATATTGAATGTGCATTTAATTCTATTCTGAAAATATATTTATTTATGGTTTTGTCTTGTTTTTATTTGTTTACATTATATTTATTAAGTTACATTAATATACTTTAATTAATGTTTTGATTCTACGGTCCATTTTCATTCAATATGTTTTGGGG
>JBCEWC010018456.1:0-11959 GCA_038996855.1 Solanum aculeatissimum
ATGATGTTATTTCCACTTGATTTATGATCATGTTCTCATGTTTTGATTATGGCTTATGTTCTCATGTTATTATAATGGCTTGAATGTTAAGTATGATGTTTGACTATGTGCTATGTGCAAGCATCCCTATCCCTTTTCCCGTATTGCCCCCATAGCTTGAGTCCCAAGTCCCTAAATCCTTAAAGCTTATGTGCTACATGCTTTAGCTTCTGCGTTTTTGAACTGATGGTGAGTGTAATGATGCTATGATGGCTTGATCGAGGGTCTTCGGGTCCTCTTTCGACATGTCACATCTAGGCCCCCTATTCGGGTCGTGATCTATGCATTGTAAAAGGGAGGGTTGTGTCCATCCTCATCAATACCACTTAGCCCAAATATTGGTGCATAGGGAAGGTTGTACCTATCCTCATCTCTGCACTGTGAAGGTGAGGGTTTTTCTCATCCTCATCAATACACACTTATCCCAAACATACATGTGCATAGGGAAGGTTGTACCTATCCTCATGTATGCATTGTGAAAGGGAGGATTTTTCCTGTCCTCATCAATACACATTTAGCCCAAACATTCATGTGCATAGGGAAGGTTGTACCTATCCTCATCTATGCATTGAGTAAATGGAGGGTTGTGCCCGTCCTCGTCAATACACACTTAGCTCAAACATATATGTACATAGGGAAGGTTGTATCTATCCTCATCTATGCATTGTGAAAGGGAGGGTTGTGTCCATCCTCATCAATACACACTTAGCCCAAACATTCATGTTCATAGGGAAGGTTGTACCTATCCTCATCTATGTATTATGTAAAGGGAGGTTGTGTCCATCCTCAACAATACATATTTGGCTTATGCATACATGTAATTACATACTCATGCTAGAGGTCAAGTTCATAACACCATCAAAATCATGACATAATGGCATTCAAACTCACATCATGCTTGTGTTCATATATTCATGCCCGATTCATGTTCATATATAACAATTCAAGACTAATCCCAACTTTCAATCATAGACTCAAACCCAACACACATCCACATTCTAAGCGTATTCATGTTCATAACCAAATTCTCATGGATAAGTCTAGTTCATGCATGCATAGTGAAGGGAATAGCATAGGCAACTAGAATTCACAGGTTAAAACTCATAATAGGAAGAATCCATGTGAAATCCATAATTAAATAAATAATTAAAACTCAGTTGACATCACTCATGCATAGATTTAAAGCTTCAAGGGACATGCATAATTGAACCTTCATAATCTTAATGTAATTCATAATATTTGAACTTAAATCACTTTAAAATTATCAAATAAATACAGCCACTACTTCAATTTAATCAAATCAATACTAATTTTAAAGACTTATATTAAAAGTAGCTTGAATTTCATAAAAATTAAGAAGTGTAGAAATTGGGGACTTTATGGTTGAAAGGAGACCATTAATCAATCCCACATACCTTATATAACCAAGAAGAAATAAAATGAAATTGATTGAAGAAGAAGGCCTCTTCGAATTCCCAAGTTGAACCTTCAAGCCTCACATGAGAGGAGCTTTTAGGAGAGAGTAATTGAATTTCTAAGTATTTGAAAAAGAATTTGAAAAGGAGAGGAGGTTTATAGGCTAAATCATATGTTTAGCAGGTCTTAAGAAGACTAAAACGACCTTAAAAATCACCAAAATTATAATTAAACCATTCATGAAATGAGTCTCAAAAGTTGTTAGGGGACCATTTGATGGACACCACCATGGGTCGTGTGGTAGTCCACGGACCATACATTGGTCCGTGGTACTATCCTTATCCAAAATTTCAGCATGGTCAGCACCACTGAAGGGTACATGACCCATCAAGAGCCCCACGGACCATGGGGGCTTCCATATAGTTGATGTGAGTTCGGAAACATTAACCTTATACTTAGAACCATTACGGAGGATAAGACCTTCACAAAACACTCCTCCATGACCATTTTTGAGGACTAAGAGATCCCCACACATACCGTACAAGGCTTCACGACCCGAATAGGGTCTCCTGCTGCCATGCCTTAGCTAAATTTCCAACAAATCCCTATCCAGACATCTTTATGAAAAGGGGCATAACTTCTTCATACAAACTCATAATTAAGTTAAACCATATGTGTTGGAAAGAAAACTCAAAGAGATTCAATTTTATAGGCCATAGGCCTCCCAGTTCTTTTTTTTCTGTGGGATATGATGATTCAAAGTTGACCCTTCCAACGGTTCTTAAGATAAACTTTACCAATGTATGTCTCTTGCTCATGGATACATAAGGGAGACTTGTCGTGATCATTAACCACTCAAAATGAGTTCAAAATTAGTTCACACCACATCGACAAGGTTTTTCAAAGTCCGAGTCCTTACAAGTTGTGAGAGGCCAAGGTTCAAGAATTTATCAACCTCAAGAAAGGTGCCTTGAGTGTGAGAGAGTATTCCCATAAATTCACTAAGCTCTCCAAATATGTTCCCTTCATGGTTGCGGATCCAAGGGCCTATATGAGTAAACTCATCTCCGGAGTATCGGATTTGGTGTACAAAAAGTGCAAGATAATTATGCTAGTGAAGGATATGGATATCTCCCAATTGATGACCTATGCGGAACTAACAGAGGACAAGAAGCTAAGGGAAAGGGCAAGGGAGTCCAAGAGGACTCGAGTCAATAGTGGGAGATATTCCCACCAAATGCGTAGAGGTTACAAGTTTTAAAGTGTCCAAAAGCAAGGTGGACAAGGGTCCACTAACACTCCTTCTCCTCAGACCACTAAGGACAAGAGGGTAGCTCTTAAGCCTCAAACCCCAAGTTTCCCTAAGTGTGTAAGACTCCATAAGGGAGAGTCACAAGATGGATCAAATACTTGCTTTAAGTGCGGGAAGTCTATATATTATGCCAAGGATTATAGAAGTGACAGTAAAAGGCCCCAAGGCCAAGGTAGGAAAGTTCAAGGTGCCTAAAGAACCAACCATTTGTATGCTCTCCATGGTCGTCAAGAGGATAAGGAGGCCCCAAATATGGTCACTAGTATGTTGAAAGTTTTTAATTTTGATAAATATACCATATTAGACCCAAGAAATAATTTGTCATTTGTGACCCCATTTCTTGCTAATAAATTTCATGCATGTCTCAAAGTCCTTCATGATCCCTGTGAAGTAAGTAACCCTATAGGGTAGTCCATTGTTTCCCAAAGAGTCTATAGAAATTATCCTATCTCAATTTTGCATAAAATGGTCCCTTGCGATCTAGTTGAACTTTCTATGGTTGATTTTGATGTAATACTTAGGATGGATTGGTTCCATTCCTCTTATGTCTCCATTAACTGTAGAACTCATAGAGTCAAGTTTTAATTCTCAAATGAGTCTATTCTTGAGTGAGAGAGTAGTAACTCTTCATGTAGAGGTCAGTTTGTGTCTTTCTTAAAATCCTAGAAAATGATCTCTAAGGGGTGCAAATATCATTTAGTAAGGGTCAAATATGTCACTTCTAAAGTTCCTTACCTTGAGTCAGTCCCTATTGTCAATGAGTTTCCTGATGTCTTTCCAGATGAGTTACCGAGTGTTCCTCCCTAAAGGAAAATAGACTTCGGCATAGATCTCCTACCCGATACTCAACCTATATTAATCTCTCCATATCGAATAGCTTCCACAGAATTGAAGGAGCTAAAAAACAATTGAAGGATTTGTTGAAGAAGGGATTCAGTAGGCCTGATAGGTCTCCATGGGGTTCTTCGGTGATGTTTGAAAGAAAGAAAGATAGGTCACAATGTATGTTCATAGACTTCCAACAACTCAACAAGGTCACTATCAAAAAAAAGTACCCACTCCCAAGTATAGAGACTTGTTTGATCAATTGCAAGGGACTACACATTTCTCCAAGATTAACTTGAGATCTGAATATCACCAATTGAGGGTAAGAGAGAGTGGCATTCCTAAGAGGGTTTTTGACTAGGTATGGTCACTTTGAGTTTGTAGTGATGTCTTTTGGTCTCACTAATGCACCGTCCATATTCAAGGACTTTATGAGTAGGTGTTCAAGCCCTACCTTGACATGTTTTTGGTGGTGTTTATTGATGACATCCTAATTTACTTTCAAAGTGAGAAAGGGCACATGGAAAACTTTAGGGTGGTATTGTAAAGCCTAAGGGAATAAAGACTTTATGCAAAATTTGACAAGTGTGAGTTATAACTTGATGAGGTTTCCTTCCTTTGGCACGTGGTGTTAAGTGATGGTATTAAAATTGATCCTAAGAAGACTGAAGTAGGAATAAATTGGTCAAGTTCATCGACTACCACAAACATAAAGAATTTCTTGGTCCTAGTCGGATACTATAGAATGTTTGTGCAAGATTTCTCCTCTATTTTGTCCCCACTAACCAAGTTGACACAAAAGAAGGAAAAGTTTGTATGGATGGATGAGTGTGAGAAAAGCCTCTAAATTTTGAAGGATCGACTAACTTTGGCTCTAATATTGATATTTTTGGAAGGGAATGATGGGTTCGTTATTTATTGTGATGCATCAAGGATTGGTTTGAGGTGTGTGCTAATGCAACATGGTAAGGTGATTGCCGATATCTGAAGACAATTGAAAATACATGAGAACAACTATCCGACTCACGATCTTGAGCTTGGGCAGTAGTGTTTGCCTTGAAAATTTGGTGACATTACTTTTATGGGATTCATGTGGATGTCTTTACCGACCATAAGAGACTTCAACATGTGTTCACCCAAAAGTATCTCAACTTGAGGCAACAAAGATAGTTAGAGCTACTGAAGGATTATGACATGAGTGTGAAGTATCACCCGAGAAAAGACAATGTGATAACCAATGCCCTTATTAGAATCTCCATGGGTAGTGTGTCTTACTTGGAAGATGAGGGGAAAAGGGAGTTGGCCAAAGAAGTACATAGGTTGGCTAGGTTGGGAGTAAAATTGAATTAATCCAGCCTTAGTGGAGTTAAAAGCCTTAGTGAAGGAAGGAAAAATAGAGGTTTTCTCACAAGAACGACATGGTGTGCTCCGGTATGAAGGAAGGTTGTGTGTGCCAAATGATAGTGAGTTGAGGAAGTTGATAATGCAAGAAGCTCACAACTCTTCTTACTCTATTCACCCTGGTGCTACAAAGATGTATAGAGACTGAGGGAGATTTATTGGTAGAATGGAATAAAGAGGGACATTACCCAATATGTATTTGAGTGTGACAATTACCAACAACTCAAGGTTGAACACCAAAGGTGGGGTGGCTTAGCACAAGTCGTTGACATTCATACTTAGAAGTGGGAAAACGTCAATATAGATTTCATAATGGGATTTCCAAGGTTCAAGAAGCATTATGACTAAATATGGGTGATAGTAGATCGCATGACAAAGTCGGCTCACTTCTTATCAATTAAAATGGCATTTAGTGTTGAAGATTATACTCACTTGTATATCTGAGGAATTGGTGAGGTTGCATGGGGTTCTATTTTCCATCATATCACATTATGGAGTCCAATTTGCCTCTCAATTTTTGAAGTATTTACAAAGGGGACTTGGTACTAAGGTAAAGTTGAGTATTGATTTTCATCCCCAAACTAACGTGCACGACGAGAGGACTATTCGAATATTGGAGGACATGTTGAGATCTTGTGTGTTGGAGTTCAAGGGAAGTTAGGATGAGAATTTTCCTCTTATTGAGTTTGCCTATAATAATAGTTTTCATGCAAGCATTAGGATGGCATCATTTAAGGCATTGTATGGTAGGTAGTGTAGATCCCCTATTGGGTGGTTTAAAGTCGGTGAGGTGGCATTAATAGGACCGGACTTAGTCATGAATGCTATGGAGAAATTTAAAATCATAAAGGATCACTACAATTGGCTCAAAGTTTGCAAATTCCTACTCTAACATTAGGAGGAGGGATCTTGAGTTCCAAATTGGTGATTGGGTCTATTTGAAAGTGTCTTCTATGAAGGGCGTTATTCTGTTTGGTAAAAAGGGAAAATTGATCCCTAAGTTTGTAAATCCTTACAAAGTGGTGAGAAGAGTGGTAAAGGTGGCATATGAGTTGGACCTGTCTAATGATATGCAGTTGATCCATACGGTTTTCCATGTGTTGATGTTGAGGAAGTTCATAGTTGATCCAAGCTCCATAGGAACATGATGTGAACATTGAATAAGATTTTAGTTATGAAGAGGTACCAATTGAGATTCTAGACCGACAAGTGAAAAAACTAAGGAACAAGGAAGTTACATCCATCAAAGTGCTTTGGAGGAATGGGCAAGTTGATGGTGCTACATGGGAAGCAGAAGCGGATATTTTGAAGTGTTTCCCGTATCTATTCCACTCTATTCAATCCTAAGGTATTATGATATTCTTCCCTAAGACCTCAATTCCTTGCATTTTAGTTTTTGCATGATGCATACGCTCATTTCAATGTTTATGGATGGTTTTGAGACATGTTTTGAAAGTAGATTTTGAAAATTTCATGAAATGATGTTTAAGTTGCATTTTTGCATGCATAATGGATTGTTAATTGATGTTAACTCTTTAGAGTCTACCTTTAAGTACATTCACGGACAAATGTTCCCAAGGGGGAGATATTTTAATGATCCTCTATTTAGGAGCCTAAAAGTGTAGAAAGAGTTGGATAGAAAATGATGTGGGGTTAATTCACGAAGTTGATTTACGGCTTGTGGATAGGATGATGACCCATAAGTTTTTCCCGTAAACATGAACTTCAAGAATGGGAAAATATTTCCAAGTGTGGGGTAACCTACATACTCAATAACCACTCGTAGGAAGCTTAAAAGCTCGTAGATAGGGTCGCAGGTGAGGGTACCAAGCATGAAGGAAATTTAGAGTTTATAGAAAGGGACCTATGATTAACAACATAGTCCATAGACCATTGCACGGCTCATAGAAATCTTCCGTAGATGAGGTTCGGGAAAATGGGAAAAATTGGCTCGGTATGGCAGGACTCTATGAGTCCAACCATGAGCCATAAGTCAAAGGATTACCCATAGAAAAGGGTTTTGTGGTTTGGATCAACAAAATAGTTTATGAAAATGGAAAAGGGGAACAAGACAGACAGGACCACAGTTTGTGATTCAAACCACGACCCATAATTAGGGTTTCTTAGGTCTCATATGGCAGTTTTAATGAAGGAAATATTTGTTATATCTGCCAAGTCTAATCCTATACTATGTTATTTTTGGGACTCTAAGGACCTTAAAGCCCTAGGACCCTCATTCATTCTCTCATTCTCATATTCTCAAAATTCATAAGGCAAAAGAAATACTCCCTAAAGAAGAAAAACAAGCTAAGGAGGCTAGGGTTTCAATGGATTCTTTTTTCAACAACAAATTTCTTCTTCCAAAGCTTACCAAGGTATGTGAGTTTGATTTGTGGATCTCCTTTCACCCACAAAATCCTACATGATGTCTTTTACCTTTTCTTTAAGTTCCTTCAAGTTACCATGCATGTTAATGATGATTTCATAATATTTATGTCATTAAATGACCTCAATGATATTCTATGATGTTTTACTAATATTTACATGTATTTAAGTTAATGATGATGACCCCAATGATGTTGGCTTAAGTATGGAAGTGTGGGCTCTTTTATCATGTTTTGAATAAGCATATTTTCCCACGATTATGCATGATTTATGATTATTTCAACTTAATGACTTAGCCCACCTAGTTTTAAGTCAAGTTTTTCATGTCTTATGATAAAGGTTAGGGCACTAAAGAATGATTTTAAAGTTATGTTTTGTCAAAGATATAAGCATGTTGATAATTGCCCTAAAGATATTTATGAAGGTCCCCAAGATGAAAAGACAATACTCACTAGGTGGTTCCTTAGGTTCGAGCTACTCTTAAGATTTCTTTTATGATTCTAAGTGTCATAAATTGACTAAGTTTACAATTTAAAAATTATGTGGAATGACTTAGCACGGAATGTGACCTTGAGGTGGGGTTCAGTAAGGGAACCTTAGTTGTAATCCTTTGTCTCATTAACTATGTATTACCATAGGAGCCCTTATAGGCTGGGCTAGTGGATCTACGTAGGTCATTCATGTTATATAAAGATGCATGCCAAGTGATGGAGTTCCACCCGACAAGTGGTCTCTCCATTATGTTGGATTCCATGTTGTAGCTCACATGGTCTCATATATCAGTTACGGTCTACTCCCATAATTTCATGATTCTATGATATTGTTCTATCACATGTATTCCTTTATATGCATGACTTTTACTCATCTTGATACGACATTCCTTGTGCATACTTAAACTCATATTTAAAGTCTCATTTATCATCCTATATATGTCTATCTTTACTTATGAATGATGGCATTACAATTTCATGTTCGTATTTGCATCTAACATACTTAGTACATTTCAAAAGTACTAACGCATATTTTACTAGCATGTTTTAACCATGTAGGGATAGGTGCTCCTCCACCAGCTCGTTGCTAGTTTCAGGCGTTCGAGACTTGTACTTTTGTGGTGAGCCCTTAGTTTGGGGCTCTACCATTTTTTATTCTAGCCATGTCCTTTTTTTTAGACTATGTATATATTGGCCCTTTTGAGGCTTTTACACTCTGTGTTGTTAACTGTCAAAGTCTTTTTTATTTGATAGAGGTCGATCTTCGATTGGTCAATCCATCCATGGTTTAATGGTATGATGTTTAGACAAAAAATATATTTCATATATGTTTTTTAATGTTGCTTCATTGTCATAAGTCGCCCATAGACCCTATCCTATTTTACTTCTGCAATTTTTTAAGTTTTATGCCTATGAATGCTTGAGATATTAACGATGGCTTGGATAGGATGCCTTCGGGTATCTCGTTTGATGTGTGACAACTAGACCCCTAGGTCAGGTCGTTACAATTTTGTCCTGGAAACTTGTTACATTTATCAGTCTGCTTATATATTGTTGTCCTGGTTATTGGTTATACTTATCAGCTAGATTATTTACCATTGTTTTAGATACCTGGGATACTTCTGGCTATTTACTTCCTATGAGCCATAGCTTAGGCTTAAGAAGTGTTGCCCTAAATTTGCATTATTTAGAGTCTATATTGTTACATGTACACATAGTATGACTTGAGAGGCACGGATTCTAGGAGACTAGCTGAGCAGTTGACTATACCTGGGTTAGAGTCCCAAATGATTATTCCAAGGTTTGAGTCCTTGATGACTTTTCCCTAAGGTCAATATCTCAGATGACATTTCCTGATGTTCGACACCCGAATAATATCTCCTAAGGTCCAAGACCCGAATGACTATTCTAAAGTCTAAGTCTCGAATAACTATTCTGATGCCCAAGTCCCATATGACTTTTCCTAGGTTTGAGGCCGAGTTGGTTCTTCCTAGGTTGGAGACCCAGTTGATTGTCATACCATTTGGCCCTGGCTGACTTCTCCAGTCGGAGGCCAGGTTGAGAGGACCCGGAGTTTGAGTGCTCGGGTGGTATTATAGGGGTTCAAGTCCCCATCTGATATTATACGATTCAAGTCTCCATGTGATAGTGTGTCCCATACTTGTTGAGGTCTCCTACCCCCGATTATTGATCCTTGTATCCATATGCCTATACACACCTGATTGTACGTGGGTGTATCTTCTAGGCTTATGGGGCCCAGTTGGCATACAGGCATAGATACTAGGGCTTTACACCCATGTACAGTGTTGACATCCAATTTTTATCCTCCGCAATGTGAATTAATTTTCGAGCTTCTTCAATTTCAAACAATTTAAAATAATTAGCGTTTAGAAAATTTAAAATATTTTCAAGTGATTTTCTATGCAATTTTCTTATTTTTATAATTTGTGCTAATAATCGTTTATCATTTTAATTATCACCTCTCGCAATAAAAAATTTTGCCTTTATTTGTCAAATTTAATTTTAGCTTATTTGAGCATTTCATCAATTAATTTAGTTCAATTATAGCTCATTTTATTTTAAATCAGTTAGCTTATAATTGAGTTGATAATTCTATTTTTTTTTAAATTAAGAAGCCCGTTAATTCATTGATAAAATTTGTCTTTTGTATTTTAGCCAAATTCACCAATTTGATTATAATTTAAACTCTTAAGTTGACCACATTTGCAATTCTAAATGGTCAAATTCTAAAACTCAATTTCCCTACCCTTTATCCCTTTTTCAGACCATTTGGTCCATCTAATCTAGCCCAAAACATATTTTAAAGTATAACTTACACAAATCCCATTATGTAAGGAGAAAATTTCAATTTATCCCTACTCTTTTCAAATTTACCGAAAATCCCTTAAAAAAGTCACTTGTTGATACATGCTAATTGTAGTTACTCTCTCTTCCATAAATTAAGTTATCGAATGTCATTCAACTCTTTCCATAAAAAACCTAACAGAATCCTTTATAAAAAAAAGGAGAGATAAATCTTGAATCATAAATTAAGCTAATTAATGTCAATAAACTTATTTTTCATAAAAAAAACTCATTGGATTCCTTTAGAAAAACAAATTCAAATTTTAAATTCAATATAATTGGATTCCTTTTCTATTTTTGTGGTTGATGCTACCAGAGAAATCATCATTTGGTTAGTTCCATGTCTTCTTAGTTTCGTTTGGTTATTTCCGTTTTCAAAAGAAAACGAAAAAGAAGGTATGAATATATCAATTTTGTTGTGTCATTCTGGGAATCCGAGCCTTTGATGGTGTGAATGAGAAATTCTTCTTCAGATATTAACTACCCCATATGATTCTCCTTCTTGAAAATCCATGCTTTTCCAAACCCAAAAAATAGACGGAATTCTAGGTTTCCTCCTGGAGGAATCAAGCATCTAATTTTAAGTATCAAGTATCTACTAGACAAAAAAATATAAAACTTATGTCAGGTATTAATTTCAGTAGTTTGATAAGCACAAGCACTCCTTCTTAAGTATCAAGTACCTAAAGCCATCATTTAATTTTAAATATCAAGTATCTATCATTCTAAAAAAAATAGTGAAATCCTTAATCATGTATCAACTACCCAGATCAACTACCTAATTTTAAGTGTCAAGTATCTACTAGACAAAAAAAACATCAAACTTATGTCAGGTATCAATTATCAGTAGTTTGTTAAGCACAAACGCTCTTTCTTAAAGTATCAAGTACCTAAAGGCAGCATTTAATTTTAAGTATCAAATATCTATCATTCTAAAAAAAAATAGAGAAATTCTTCTTCAAGTATCAACTGGTAAATCCTCTACAATGGATTCACCTTGAGAATTTTGGGCATCATCACCAAAACAAAATGATGGATCATTTTCTTATATTTTCTCAGTCAATAATAGATCATTCATTTTTTTGATCTATTTTCATGAAAGCCCTCATCGTTGGAATCGGAATGACGCCGGTGTGAAACTTCGGAATGAGGAATCCATATATATCAACGATTGGACATGGACGACTGCTATGAAGAACAGTATGAAAAATGGAAGACACTAGATTTTTGCGGAGAAATCATAGACTTTTCAATTTCTTCCCTTTTTGTTTAGTTTGAAAATAATGATAAAAAAATTTAAAATTAAAATTAATCGTGAAAAGATTGATTAAATAACTGGAAAATAAGAGGATTATGTAGATATTGATTAGAATAGTTAAAATTAGGAGGATTATGTAGATATTGATTGGAATACTTAAAATTAGGAGGGAATTTAGGATAAATTAAATAATAGTGAGAAATAATAGTCTATGTATCCGCAAGTTAGAGAGAGAGAGTAGAAATAAGGGATTTTTGTAATTTTTTAGAACGATAGGGATTATTAGAAATTATGATAAAATATGTTGTGTGGTTATGTAATTTTTTCTATTTTAAAACCCGACCCACTTACTTTTCAGCCATACTTGAATTTATACTTACACCTTAAAATATAGGGCAAATTATAGAAATCTCATACTTTACATGCATAATCTCAATATATACCAACTTTTTCTGAAATTACTAAAAA
>JBCEWC010018457.1:0-11958 GCA_038996855.1 Solanum aculeatissimum
AAAGTTCCGAGAGAAGTTTCTACTAGATGAAATTCTTTATTTGAAATGCTTGAAGTTGCTTATGTTTATCAAGATCCAATACAAAAGATTTTTAATGCTCATAATTCAAATTTAACTTTAAGACTTTGTAAAGATGATTGGGAAGAGCCAAAAGATCTTATTGAGTTTTAAAGATTTTTTTATATTGCTAAAAATGTTATTTCTGGTCAATATTATCCAACTATTTCTTCCATTTTACTAAATATTTGTGCTATTTCATCTCAATTTGTAGAATATAAAAGAAAAGATAAATTTAAAGAACTAATACATTTTATGATTGGAAAATTTAAAAAATATTATTTTCCTATTCCTCAAATTTATTTGACTGCTACTTTATTTAATCCTTCTTACAAATAAAAAGGTGTTAAAAAAAAGGTTGAAATTTTTTATGCTAATTTAAAAATTGAACTCGGTGAATTTTCTAGTCTTGAAGAATGTAAAAGTAGTATAATACAAACGCTAAAAAATTATATGATACATATAGAGCTAGCAATGGAAAGAAATGCTCCACCAGTTGCACCTCCACCTCGTAAACATAGAAAAAATAATTTAGATGATATGATGGATGATTATCTTGGTCTTGAAACTTCTAGTAATAATGATTTTCATGAATATATTAACCAGGGACTGGAGAAGATTAGAGATGAGAATGGAGAACTTCAATTGTTGCTGTGGTGGAAGAATCGTGGAGAATAGTTTCCAAAATATGCTAAGGTTGTTCGAGATGTGCTAGCAATTCAAGCATCATCGGTTTCTTCGGAGCAAGCTTTTAGCACGACGAGATATCAAATTGAAGATCATCGATACTCATTAGCAAAAAATAGTTTAGAAATATTGGTGTTGTTTAGGGATTGAATCAATGTCGAAAGAAGGAGTTATGGATTGCCCAAATTATCCCCTCAAGTGGAAGATGAAATTGATGAGATACTTGGAGATAATAGTAATGATGGCATGGAAGCAATGGAGGAAGAATGACAAATACAAGCTCCAGATAATATTTCTCTAGAAATGATAGACAGTTTACGACAAAAAATGTTCTTACGTTGCAATTATAAATATTAGTATAATATTAGAAACCTAGTTGAGACAAAACCTTTCCTAGAAGGTGACTGTGTAGATTAGGTACTCTAACTCTTTTTATTATTTGTAATTGTACAATTTTATTTATTTCAATAAATATATGACTTTTCTTTTAAAAACCTTTTATTTAAATTGCAAAGAGTATAAGTTTAATTAGAAATTACAACTTACAAGTTTCAATTTAAAAATTGAAAGTTTAAAGTTTTTATTATTTTATAACTTGTAAGTTTTAACTTTTAATTTGTAACTTAAAACTTACAAATTGCTTAAGTTTAATAAAAAATTACAACTTACAACGTATATAAGTTTAATTAGAAATTACAAGTTACAACCATACAAATTAATAACTTAACAAATTAATTTTTTTTTAAAAATCGGTAGGAATCGATTTTGGTACTGGTGCGATCCGATTCCAACCCGGTTACTATAGGACCGGGCCGGAACCCCCCAAAAATTCTGATAAAATTAGTTTCGATAGATTCGGTTCCGATAAAATAGGGGGCATTTTGGAACCGGTACCGATTCTTATTCCGGTAAAACCGGTCCTTTTGGAACCAGTCCGGTCCGTTGCCACCCTTACTTGTAACTAGATTATATGTCCATTAGGTAAGTATGAGATGATGAGTCAATTTTTGTAAGTATCGATGAAAGAGTAGTAAGTACCATCTGATTTTTATTATAAGGTATAGAGAAAGAGCTATAGATAGGACAAGATAGAGTATGCTCAACTAGGAAGAGGTTTATGTTAATGTGTTAACACCCTCCATGTTGATAACCTGGGAAGATTGAAAGTTAATGATTTTGATGTTGGTTGGATCCTACGAGCTAGTCTATGGGTCGTAGGTGATACTATGGGTCGTAGGTAAGCTTCGTGGATTAAAACCAGTGAAAGAGAAAAGTTGAAGGACTTCTGAAAGTCGACCTACGAGGTTCCATAACGAACCATATAAGAAACCACGGCTCGTCAAAGGGTTCGTAGAAAGGATCCTTGAAAGACCCAAAAAATTTCTAAGACTGGAACATTTCTCCGAGAGGACTTACGGTCCATAGGTTGAACCATGGCCTGTAGACGGGGTCTCATGGATGGATTTGTCAGTTTTAATGAAGGGTAAAAGTACTTTAAGGTGATAGATCTAAACTAAACTTATGATTCTGAAGGGAGATAGCCATTATGAGAATGATAGTGCTAGTTGGGAGATTTGCTTTAACAGGCTTGACATAGTGTGTGTCAGGGATTAAAGTGCCAACTTGCAACAAGTGAGATGCTACTAGTGTGTACGTATATGACCTTTAGATTAAAATAGTAGATTTGGAATAAATCATTAAGTAAGAAGAGGTTTAAAATGTGTATTCGTGAATGTGTAAGGTTGTGTGAGGCTCTAAGTGTTGACTTGCTATGAGAACCTAGATAGTATATTCGAGTTATCAATATAGAGTGAGCTGGTGTAAGCATTCTTTATTGCGCTTAGTAATTAGGTCGACTGGGATTTATGTACAAATTACGCTGAGTTTTACCTTGTAATCCAAGACTTCTTTAGTCACATATATTGGAGCTTAGAAGTTGAATGTTAGTAGACTAAACAAAGAGGTTAGATGATAAGAGTTGTAAAAGGTGATTATGTATGCTAAGAGTAGTAAGATACCCATAGAGCTAGAAGGCAAGCTAAGAGTAGGATCTTAAAAGAAAGTTCTAATAGCGATTTATATCTTTGAGTATAGTATAACAAGAGAGTTTAAGATGTTCTTATAGATAGTGATGCCCCAATTTTGTGGAGAGCTTTGCTTATAACTTAGTAAAGACAATCAGTTCACAGACTTAGGGAGTGGACCTTTGAGCTAAGGGGGAAATGAGGAGTTAATAAACTAAAGTGAGTCTTGAGCTTTCGATAGTAATGAGTTGAGCAGGATGAGTCCTTGATTCTTTTCTATCTCTTATATTTCTTATAGCTCTGTTAAGGCAATACTCTAATTTTGTCTTGTGTATGAGCGCCATGCCTATGACCTAGACTCACGCACCCGATATTGATTCACATTCGTTAAGATCTGAAGATGAGGAGTGATAGTTATACTTCTATCTCATGAATCTTAGAGTTTCCAACCTTATATCATATGAGATCCGACTTGAGTTTCACAGTATGTTCAACTCCATAAATGTATGATAGGTTCTAAAAGGCTAATGAGATTGTATCATATTATGAACACTCTCAGATCAAATTCCTCGAATGTATCGTGCTTATTATCTTTCGCTCTAATACCTTCCAATGATCCTTCTTTTCAATCTTGATAGTGATATTGTTGATAGAAGATGAGTTATTGCTTATGAGTTAGGGTGGATGTTCCTCAATGTGATAATTATGATGTCCTCTTTTCATTTAGCATATAGATATGGAAGAAGAGCGAGATGAGACCTTATGATGTGCAATAGATAGGTAAAGGTAGGTTGGAGTGTCTCTGGGTAAAAGCATATTGGTGAGTCCTTGAGTAAGAGCTCGTCCAATGATGGAGGTAAAAATGTAAAGTAGGATTGACAATTCATAGATATGGTCGAAGTGATTAGTGTGATAGGCTTGAATGCGTGGTTGTTATTATGGGAGTAATGGTGTTAGGCTATTGACAACTTCTTGGAAAAGGTTTTGAGTAAGAGTAGTGATGTAATGGAGAAGACTAGTGATCTTTTAATGAAAGTTCTTATGAAAGTACAGAGTTTGGGTTTTGAGGATTAGTTTTGATGAGTTTGATTATCTTAGGAATAGTGCTTTGGGATTTAGAATTAGGCTTGAACAAAATAAGAAAATATGGTTAGGCATAGATTTGAATAAGAGTCATAATCTTCAGCTGATGGAGTGTAGTGCTATGAGAGGGAGCATAGTTGAGATGAGGTGCTAAACTTGAGAGTTATCCATAGAGTCTTCAATATTGCAATGGTCCCGTTCTTGATTAGAGTTGATGCCTTTCTTATTGAGTTCCAATGACTGATTGTCAAGATGTTTAAATGATTTGAGTTAATTGAGTTTCGATGTTCTATTCTGCCTGATGGTGAGAATCCTTAAGGTAATATATCTATTCTTGATCTAACCTGATTTGTCTATTATGAGTTTTATCTATAACTGTCTAGACTGGTTGGTTGTAATTCATTGATCTGATAGAGTCTCAATTGTTATTCATGCCTTGAATTCATCTTTGGTCTGCTCATCATTCGAGGACGAATAATCCCAAGAGGGATTGTAATACCACACAACTCTATTCATATGATCCAAATTTTTTCGTCATAAGTATATAAGCTTGAACCTAGTGATGTCTTGCATGTATCTGTATTTTAAGGCTCATTCCTATATGTGTGAAGAGTATTCGAAGTGGATTAGGTTCATAAGAGACCCCTAGTACTTAGTCTAGTTCAAAATTTTCTTATCGATTGAGTTTCTAGTGTTAGATTGTGCAAGAGTCAACTTTAAATGATCACAACTCTTAGCAAACAAAGTGTTAGATGCCCCATTACCCAACAAATGAAAGCTCTTTGAATTACCTTTCCCACACGACTGATTTCACCTCATTTGGAGTTTGGAGTCAAAAGTTATAACCGTTTTACTGAAAATTGTCAGAGCAGAGTTTAAACTACGAAACCTATTACCGGTCACGGATTGAAGTACGACCCGCTGGTATCTCATGGAAAAAATATTCCTGCAATTCAATTTTTGAGCCCCAGACTTCATGGACCCATCTACCGGTCGTAGAAACTTCTACATATCATAGATTGGGCTCGTGGAAAGTTTCAGTAACCCCAAAAATTTACCTAAAAGTTTACAAAACGGTTCCTACGAGTCATGGAACCTTCTACAGGTCGTAGATGAGCCCGTAGATGAATTTGACAACTTTTTAAGAAAAGTTATTTTGACCCTTTTTCACCCTTTTAAAACCTAAACTTGATGATTTTGCATCTATTTAAGTCCCTAAACATAACTAATTAGTCTATTTACATTCAAAACCTATTCCAACACTTTAAACAAGGTTCCAAGAAGAGAAAAGCTAGGGTTTCAAGAGAATTGAGAGCGTTCTTCAAAGTTCTTCAAAAATTTGAATTTTCAGATATGTGAGGCTACTCATAGCGTTGGATTGAGTTCATCCACGCGCCCTACATGTTGATTTTTTATTTTTGAGTTCGAGTAAAGTTTCACCCTAACTCTTGAATTGATTTTCTTGAGTTGTCTATTGTCTTATTGAGTTCTTTTTATGTTCATGGGTTGGGTATTTGATCGGAATGCATGTTCATGTCTTCATTCACATGAACCCTAATTGAGAGTTGTACTTGATTTTATGCATTATGTCAAATTGAGATTGAGGGTCATTGTTATGTGTTGAACAAAGATGAATTTGAACTAAATTAAACATATTTTACTGAGTTTGCATAAACATGAATTTTGAGCATAAATAATGATTTGAGAAAAAGTCTTGATGAGATGATGTATGTTTTAATAAGTTTTGATAAAATTAAATATTGAATTTGCACGATATTTTGAGTAAATATTTGATGAGGATGTAAATAAATTTTCAACATAATTTTTATTGATGAAAGATGATGATGATGTTTGAGATGAGTTTGAATGAGTTTTATAAAGAATATTTTGGGAGTAGTATTGAGCACCGAGTTGGGTAGAGTAAGAGTGACTCAAACCCTATAACTACCCCGCCAGCGTAGGATAGTTGTGCAGTTAACTCTGGCAACTCCTATCTCAAAATGATGGACGGGGATGAGGGGTCCATGAGGTAGAGTGACGTCCTTACCTTGGCAAGTAATGGAAGGGCGTGGCAATGATGTCGCCTTCATTGTACATCACCAATTTTTGTGGGGTGGAGAGTATGTCGGTTAGATAAACTCCCTAATTTTTTCATAACTAAGTTGACCGAGTTACATATTATTGAGGTTCTTTTCAAATCATGACTACGTTCTTAAACTTGCATGTTTTGCTGAGTTAAGTCGAGTTGAGTATCTTTGAGTATGTCCTTTCCTTTCTAGCCATTTTACATACCAATATATTCAATGTACTGACGTCCATTTGGACTGCATCATTTTATGATACAGAGACAAGTATTAGAGGTTATCAACAGGCGCATCGTTGAAGACCAGTCCCTGTTTAAGACTTGATGAACCTCCTTGTTTTCGAAGGAGCCCTTTCTTTTCTCTTTATTGAGTAGTATTTATTTTATTTTATTTGAGGAAGTCCAGGACTTGTCTTGGCACCTTCTAGATTGGATTAGAGGCTTCATGGATTCTGAGTAGAGAGAGTTGATTGTTTTTATTTTTTCCAAACTTGACCATTGAAAATTATTTTATAAAAGCTTTATTTATTTATTTGATGTATTTTCTTGAGTATTGTTTTGCTATTGAATATGATATGATCATAAGGCCGGTGGTTCTCCTGGGGAATCAGAAATAGTTCTTCAAGTGCTGGTCACGCCAAGGGTACCCTCCCGAGGTGTGACAAAATGTCCATGAATAGAAATAATGTGTCTCATTAAAATCTAAGCAGAAAAAAATCTAATTGAAAAAATATCTTAGAAAAAAAAGAGTACATGTATCTAAACCAAAAAAATTTAGTGGGACAAAACCTAATTAAGGAGAAAAAGAGTGCAATTATAATTAGAACATCACTTAATTTTGTAAAGAATGCCTCACAATTAGGGGTGGCAGAATGAGTAATTTATATGGGTACTTATTTAAATTACTCATCTTAAATGAGTTGGGTATCCACCTCATTTAAACGGGTAAAAACTGAATCAAACTCATATTATTCATTTAAAAATGAGTAGTTAAATGGATAAAAGAGGTTGGATGCCTGGTTAAGGGCGGGGTTGATAATTTTATTTTTGTAAAAAAAATAATTTAAAATAATTTGAAAAAAAATTAATGGAGGTGAGAGTGGGGTGAGAAGTGAGTAAACGGATTTACTTTTCAAACTTTTAACATAATCTCTAGTATAATATAGATATCCCTATTTACGCATATTGTCGATTGGATAACTCATTTTTATCAATTAAAATTTGAGTCGAGTCTAGTATTTATTCATTTTTATTTAACTCGCTTTTTATCGACTCAACCCGCTTGTTCAGCGCTCTTAGTCTAGAGTCTAGACAAATTGGCATCTCCCAACTATAAAAAGGCATAGAGGCTCATGTAATAATGAACCACACACTTGTTATTACAACTTTGTGATATATCATCAAAGAGAAATGAGCCTTAAGGGGAAGTTAGTTTCTGAGATAGAAATTAAGTGTAATGGAGATGTTTTTCATGAAATACTTAGGCACAGACCACAGGATATTGCCACCATATGCTCTAATAAGATAAAGAGTGTGGAGATTCAAGAAGGTGAATGTGGCACTATTGGCACTATTAAGTCCTGGAACTTCACCCATGGTAAACTTGTATTATATTTTTCAACATTTATTGTTGGTTTAACTAATTTAAATCCCCGTTACATATATATAATCCATTAAAGGGTAAGGAATTCATCAGGAGTGCAGCTACTCCATGATTAGGGGGTTCATTTTTATGCTATGTTTAATCTGTATCTATAGGGAACATCTTCACAGTTTTTATTTTAAGCATATCACTGTATAATTTTGGGAGCTAAGGAGAAAAAATCAAACCAGAGAGAAAAATTTGGGGAAAAAGGGTAAAGTATAAAAAGGGTTACTATTATATTTTTAGTGGACTCGATCCAGTGGGGTAGGTCATTAAATGAATTGAATGGATATCTTTTTATGTCTTAAAATTTTAGTTAGAAATAAAAATTTCATGTCAACAAATTTTAATAAAAAAATCAAGTAAATAGGTTGCGTGACTTTGTAAGTAAAACACTCAGAGTTGAGCGATGATTTGAGATATTATCTCCTTTTATAAATCCGAACTTTTGAAAACCCTGTCCAGATTCAATCCAACTCGTTCGATTATTTAAAAAAGGGAATTAGTAATATGAAATGTTTACTATATTTGTTTGCAGATGGGAAAGAGATGGAATTAAAGGAAGTAGTTGAAGAAATAGATGATGAAAAGAAGATGATGAAAAAAAAGGTAATTGAAGGATTTATAATGGAGTGGTACAATTCATTGTATGTCACTATTCATGTTGATACAAAGGGTGAAAACAACTTAGTTACTTGGACCTTGGAATATGAAAAGAAGAATGCAAATGTGCCTGATCCACACTATTTCATGGAGCTATGCCTAATGCTCACAAAGCAAATTGAGGCTTACCACATCAAGTGATACATAAATATATGTACTTGGAATAATGTGTGGTTTGATTAATGGGTGTTATTTTAAATGTCTACTATATATATATATATATATGTAGCAAAAATAAAAAGAGTGGATATGTAATTTCTAATATTGTTGGGTGAAAGCCAGGATAAATTGACCAGTGAGCTATGACAAATATTGTACATCTTGACCACATGTCATGTTATTTTGTTGGAAAATTGACTATCCTCTGAATTGTTCCACATAACTTGGTCATCAAGCTCTAGGCCGTTATGCTCATTACTAAATTACTTGTTGAAGAGATCGATGAATTATAATCAAGGTATATCCCCATATCACATCCTGAATCTGATGAAATAGGATGATTGAGATGATATTTTGTAAATACGTAATTATCTTAAATATATTAATCATTTTCTTGTTTTTCAATTGGAAGGGGCAAAAGAAAGATCTTGTTGTTTCTTCAACAATTTCTTATCTCTAATAGATCTCTCAGTAGGATTCGAACTCATTTTGTTCTAGTTTAATTGAACTAATACGTAATGCTATATATTGGTCATAATATTTAGAAATTATCTTGTGGGAAGAGCTTTGGATATGAATTAAGGTCATAAGGAACTTCTTGCTCAAATTTAACCGAAAGTTTCTTTATCGATAGAATTTTCGTATGAGATTTTATTAGAATCAATTTCAAATGATCATATCTCTCTTATTATAAAAAGTTAGATGACCCATGACCTATACGAGTCTTCACTCTAATGCCAATGCCAGTGACCACTCATCATTCGGAATTCGTAGAAAAAAGTTATACCAGAGGTGCTCCAACGTGGCTAACAAGTCCGCGACACGGAGAGGAAGCTGACCTCGTTGCTTTTGCCGTTTATTTTAGTCTTTCTTTAGGATATTTTTGCCCTACAAACCTTGGAGGAATTATCTAAATAGCCCTAAACTGCATGTAGGAAATCGATTTTTCATAATTTAGATGTGTTTTTTATACACATCTAAATTATAAGCATAATTTAGGTGTGTTTTTGATACTACTGCATGTCACTTGAAAGTTGAAACACAAATACAATAATAACCATTCTTGTAATTGATAACAGAATATCATGACATAAAAATATTGTCCAAAAGGAAACCCTTCAAATGAAAAATAAATGACCATATGACACAATAATGAAATGTAACATTATATTTCAAGAATGCAGCTCCAATGAAGCAATGAGAATTTCATATATATGTCATGCACGCCCTCAAGGCTTTTTAGGCATCTCGAGTTTTGGCAACGTTGGAAGTTCAGGCTTTGGAAATGTTGGCAATCTAATAAATAGATCATCTCACCTTTCTTTAAATTTGTAGTAATTCAAAGTAGTAGGTAAGCATTTTCCAATAATGTGCATACTTCATATTTTAGTTGTCGTGTTTACTAAAAAGTAGTGCATTTGTTTTATTTTATTTGATTTTTATATTTAAAAAATAAATATTTATTTTTATTTTCCAATTTTAGAAAATCAAGAGAGTTTAGTATTAAATAACTAAATAAATTAGTAATAATCAAATTTAAAGTTTCAAAACATCATTAATAAAATTAGTTTAATAAAATATATCACTAATTAATATTTTCTTAAGAGATAGGTCAGATTAAGGGAGTAGTTGATCCAAGATAGTTGCCATTTTAGATTATTAAAATAAGATAACTAATTATTAATTACTCAATAAATGTGGAGAGATTAATGTGGTGAAAAATAAAATAGTATTAAATTGAGATCAAAGAATAAATTAAAAATAATTTAACTAAATTAATGTTTTGGTTAATGTTTTCTTAAGGGACATTCAAAGAAAATATTACAAAATAAAATAGACCGAAAGGGGTATTTAATTATGTGAAACTCTACTTATTTTAAAATAAAAATAAAAAGATAAAAACAACACTTATTTAAAAATGAAGGGAGTAATTCTTAAATCGCATTTAATGAATGCGTTTTATTTGAATGCAAATCATGTTCTTGTATGCTAAAAGTATATTTTAACTGATGGGTTTAATCCAAACACATCCTTGTTCTTTTTTATTTGGAAACAAATTGTACATCTCCATCAATTAGATCAAATAGTTCGTGGACATGTGTGTCTACTTGTTTAACTTTATACAAGTTTAAGTGTCTATTTGTGCATTACCAAAGTTGAACGCACTCTCATTTTGTAACTTTTATACATTTCAACTAGACTGTGTGACCAGTGTATACTTTGAAAGCTTTGTTGCTATACATCTGTTAGGAATATACAACATCTCAATCAATGAAACTTAGAGTAGATTTTAGTATGCAGTACCCTAGATTATTTATCATATTCGTAACTCTCATTATCTCTTTTTCTTAATTTTGAGTTTATTATTATGTGCTTGTCTCATAGACAAACATAAATGACGCTTATGAACACAATTAATGTGATAATATCCAATGATCTTTTCTCATTTCATGAGTCTTTTATTCTCAACGTGATATGCTTTTCTAGAAATATTCCGCTAACCAAATCAAACATGATGTCCTAGCAACAAATTAAGATAGCAAACACTAAATTGAATTTCAAGAAACTGATTAAAGAGTCATAAGGGCACAACGTGAAAACTACTTATAATTTTCAGGACTTCACACAATAGCAAACAGAGACTAAATTTTTATTGCTCTTATAGGCCACTATATACATACATGGATATTATCTTTTGAACTCTTTAAAATATTCTTTCTAAAACATACTAACTTTTAATTATCCCTTTATTTTATTTTCGGCATTTGTCTTTTAATTTTTATGTGAAAATACTTTTAAATTAAAATATTTGTAAATAGATTTAAGGGCACTAATTCTATCATTATTTAAAAGAACAAATGTTTGTCGAATACATTCACTACTAAAAAACTGTCAAAAAGCGACGGACTGCGTCTCAGAGAAAAGCGACGGACAAAACGATGCAGTCCGTCGCTTTTCATATTTTTTTAAAAATAAATAATTTTTTTAATTAAATGCGACGGACAGAGTCAACATGTCCGTCGCAAATTTTGGCGGTTTTTTCCGCCAATGTTTTGTTATTTAATTTATATTTTTTAAAATTATACAGCGACGCAGTCCGTCGCTAATTGCAATTTTTTTAATTAAGCGACGGACTACACAATACCGTCAGTCGCAATATTTTTTAATTTTTTTTTTTTAAAAAAAATGATGGATTGTCCATCGCTTTTCGGTCAACGGTAATCCCGTTTAATGAAAAGCGACGGACATAGTGACGCCGTCCGTCGCTTTTTGGGTTATATATACCCCAATCCACCCCATTTTTCCTTTCTCACTTAAAGTTTTTTCCCCATATTCTCTCTAAACCCTACCCTCCCCTCGCCCCCTCTCAGCCAAGGCGCCTGCCCTCCGCCTTTTTCCACCGTGTTGCCGCCATTGGACCGCCGCCGTTCCTCCACCCCACCCTATCTAGTTAAGGTATTTATTTTCTTATTTTCTTTGCTCATTTTTAGTGTATTTTTTAGTTATATTTTTGTTGTTTAGAAATTATGAATTTTGTAACATATTAACTACTTTAT
>JBCEWC010018458.1:0-11958 GCA_038996855.1 Solanum aculeatissimum
AACTACAACACTCAAGTCCCAACACTAATCTACAACAATATTGGAAGAACCCATAACTAATGGAAAGCTTAAAATCAACTTTAATGAGTTAGGGTTCATAGGGTCTTCAAGGATGAAAGAGAATCCTTGAATCAAGTCTCATATACCTTAATTCCACCAACAATAAGCAAAGTCAAACTTAGTCAAGGTCTTCTTCCCCAAATTCTACAAGCTTTCTTCAATGGAGGACAGGAGAATCTTAGAATATTTAAAGAGAGTATAGGAGAGTTTGAATGGATGAATGAGGGTTTGGGGAATGTTTTAGGGGTTTAGGGGACCTTAGGATACCAAAAGGGGGCTTAGGGAAATGTTAAATCACGAAAATACCATTAATAAAATGCAACTTTTCGAGACTAAGTAGTGTGAGATGGCTTCTACAGTGCCCGTCACACTGTTCACGGACCTTTCAACCTCCTATCTCACCATACTTAGCCAAATTTCCAACCTAAACTCTCAGAGGACTTTCTGTAACACTTAATGGACACTTTTAATGGACCATCTAGGGTTTGACTGGCCGTGTGAGGGTCCCGTGATCCATGCCTTATACTCCCAAACTCATACATGGCTTGTCCAAGCTACTGTCCCACCTGATGGGATAGTACACGGACCATCCAAGCTCAAACGGATCGTTTAAGGTTTCGTGGCTTAAGACTTGGTTTATGGAGGGGTTCCTAGCCACCCCTAGCTCACTGTAGTACCCCACGACACCCCTCACGGACCGGGTTCACGGACTGTGGGCTTGTCCTTAGCCACGTTTCTTACCCTATCTCCAATGTCTTCCGAATTTTAGACAATCTCACTGTTTGGGCCATAACTCCCTCATCCGAACTCCGAATCTTATGAAACCAGTTGCGTTGCGAAGGTAAATCAAAGAGATTAAATGTTCTATATATGGTATCCCACATGGTTCAACCCACATCAAAAGGTGTGACCATTTAAAGTACATTGCCAAAACTGTCCCTCTAGGCCGCCAACTAGCCCGTTTGTTCTTCGGCCAATTAAACTCAACCCGTGGCTACCAAAACATAACCATGACCAGTATTACATCATATAAGGAAAATCATAAGGAGTTTTCAAAAATTTTGGGTTGTTACATAAAGATTATCATTGACAGTAGGGAAAGTGACTTGGGTAATTACAAAGAAAGGGTACATGTAAGGTTCAAACATTTTGATCGGGGGATTATACATTGAATTTGGTTGGTAATTTAGGCTACGTGGACTAATTTGAAAAACGTCCTATGATCCTTTCCTAACCAACTATCCTATAGACTCAATATAAACTAACAGGGCAAGTTCTGGATTGATACATAGTATACGAATAAGATAACAAACTCATATTCACATGGAATTTAGTTACACTATTAATCTTGGTATTCGGTTCATACTTTTTAATTTAAGATAGCCTTGTCCTATCAATATCAATAATGTCATTAGTAGATCCGACAAGATTACTATCTAAGCTATCATATTACACATCAAAACAAAATGGAGGGGTATCATTTTTCAATCCAAATTAATAAATTCCATGGATTTTAGTATGATATGCTACTATTTCTACTTAAACATCCTAAACTTGTTGGTTCAATAAAAAATAAAGTTCCTTAGAGAAACATGAGCAAGAAAACCCACCATACTAAAAAATTATGTATCTAGGGGCCTTGGTTACTCAGACTTCATTGAGGATCATAATTACCCCCACCCCATTAGAAAAGTTTGTGAATTATCCTCAATTTAACATACCAAATACAAATAACATATATAGGAATACAAAATCAAACATGTGGCGCCTAAGCACCAGTGTCCATTTGTGTAGGCCCAACCGATGCATCTTGGGGGATCTCCTTTGATGTAGCCAAAAATGATGAATGTGCAGCACCCTTAGCCTGCTGGAAATCCCGCTCCTATTGTAACTGCTCATTTATCAATGATGCTCATCTAGTTTCCTCTATCTCATGATGCTCTTTCCTCTAAGCTCATCTTATACATGCCTCTAAAATATCATCGCCAAATTATGATCTCTTCTGAGAGACCTATATAGAAGGCTCATCAACAAATAGGTCCAGTACCATCGAAGGCAAAATAGGTGACATAGGAAGTTAATGTGGTGTTGATGCTAGTACAGATGCTATGTTTGCTGATAGTTACTGGATGTATGTCATAATATTTCTTAAGTCTAAACCAAGGATTGTCCAAAATATCTCCTTGATACGCCTCTCAAATACACTATCTTGCCAAATATGTATCTATCTTGATGGTCCATCTCTGCCCGATGTCTCCCTACTATATGCCCTTCAGACCCTAATATGGCCTTACCAACCCAAGTCCTGATCTATTGTAGTAACTAAGCCAATTGGGACTTATTCTGTGACTAATGCTGTATAAAAATCTATAAAGACTCAGCTGATATGTAACCTTACCCACGAGTTATGGACAGGAAGTTATAGCCTCTAGTACTGTGGTAGATTTGGGGCTATCTCAGTCATCTCTGTAGTATGTGGGACCCTCTCAATAGTTGCAACCGTGAACTCCTCAGGCACTGTCAGTCCTGCTAACAACTTTTGTAATTGAATGGTTGTTACTTTATAGGGTATGATAGGATTCTCATCAGCCTTTATCAAGCCACCGTCCTAGGACCTCCGGATATCTCTCAATATGTCGACCCCTAGAATAATAGGGACCCTACGTCTCTTCATAGCCTATGAATCAAATAAGGGAATGGGATCTTGGTCGACCTCCAGAATGTCTCTCATGAATCTCTACAATTTTATTGCAGGAAAGCTCCATGTCTTATCCCTTTATGCTGTTGTAAACAATTATAGCTTGGTCAAGGATCAGAGTGTTATCAGTCTAAGTAGGACAAATCCAAAATGTACCATGACCTAACAAAAGTTGGTGGTCCTCTTGTGAGGCCTTATAAGTGACACTCACTCTGTGTCGGATCCTCTCTCTATTATACATTCCAGCTACCCATTTCAGTAACCTAGCCCACTGTATTGGATCTCGCATGACTCATCTGTCCTAGGCCAGACTAAGTATGTGATCAAACTCTGTTATTATAGTAGGTGGCTGAAATTCTGACGCATACAAGAATCTCTAGATCTTGGTCTCAAATATATCTACTAGGATATTACTAACCAATGTCTATAGTAGAAGAGGTTGAATAAGTGGCTTTGCCTTTTTTGGTATACCTCTAATCATAGAGGGTTGCATACGAGGTGCAGAACTATCTAACGATGTTCAGGCTATATTTTCCCAAGGGTGTAACCATCCTGTCTAATTTGTGTTAGGAAAATAAATCTCGAAAATTTGGGGCAACATCTATGATAGAAATCAATATTTGGGGCTCAACTATAATCGCCTGAGTAGACCAACCTAGCTCATTCTATGTAAGACTGCGTAGGTAGATATCAAACATCTTGTCTATGCACTATCTAGGGATATCTCGATACCAAAATAGGAATGAGATTGATTTTTTTGAACTAGCCTCCAACCCTGACTCTAATCCATCCAGGGAGTCTGACTGTGATTCAATCTTGGAGCCAGATCTTAATTGTGATCTGGACCATGATTCAGATGTTGTAAACTAAATGTTGTTACTCTAGTGGCTCTAGAGTCCCCTCCCTATCATACTAGGAAGGTGGTGCTATACTAATAGGAGTCTAGGCTAGTACTATCTGTCAAAATTGGGCTTGCATCTATCGGTAATCGACACCCTTGTTTGGGCTAACAACAATCTACTCTACGGAGAGATTATGCTCTAACTTAGTAGTTTTATCTCTCAATATCTATCAGAGTACTTTGGCCTGGGCTCGCCTAGCATCACCATCTTTGCAGCCATTGTACCTGCATAAAAATACACATTAGTATGCTTTACAAAGATGAAAAACAAAAATAAAATTATAAATTTAACTGTCATAGGTACTACGAGAGATCACTTATAGATCGTAGATGAAAGTATGAGCCGTAAATACTTGTTGTAGATAGAGGGTACAAAATGTTTGATTACTTGAACTCCAACTATGAACACTTTTCACTAGTCGTACATAAAATTGTGACTCGTAGAAAGAGCTCATAGTTGTAGATTCCTGAGGGTATTTGCAAGAACTAATTTACTAACCCAATTTATGACTTGTAGAATGATCTATGAGTCATAAAAAGTGTTCTGTCTAGTTGACTTAAGAGGTCAGGTTTTGAAACCCATTGTCATGACCTGGGACTAGGGCCTAGGAGTGACACAACGAATGGGAACCTGAGAGTCCCCAAACAAGCCTCATGACAAACATTTTCACATCATTAATTCCAAAGCCCAGAAATATACATTAAAAAAATAAGTCATAGGGAAGTTGGGCTTTGGACTAAAGCTTTGGGGATGTTATAAGGGAAAGGGATTTAGATGAATTCACATAGCACATAAAAACTAAGAGGGTGCAAGTATGACTCACACTATGGGGGTAGAGAGGGGCTTACGACTTTCCATATCTCATCATAAGCATATTATCATATCATAATACATATCACAAGATAGACATAGGCATGGCATTCATAAGCAATATACAACAAGTAAGTAAGACCATACATAGGGTTTACAAGATGTTTGACAATTCCTCTAACATATGGAATAGGACGGGGGCCAAGACATGTCCTGGGATCACCCTCAAAGTAAAGACATAAACATCAATGCATAATACTTAGATGATAAGTAGCTTTTTCCTTGGATGATAGGACTCACCACAAGCAACTTCTTGCCAATTAAGCAAGCCATCAAATGGTAGAAGGTGATAGTCCCCGGTCCCTACATGGTTAGATCATGTAGGAAAAAGAGTATGTGTTTGTATCTTTGAATGTACTAAGTATACGGGCATGTACATGCTTATGAACTCATTAAAGAAATATTCAATGTTAGATGACAAGGCCACATATGTTGAAAGAAGTTAATATATACAACGAAGAGTATTATATCAATATGCCAAGAAATCCATGATGCGTGAAGCATTTCAGTATGAAGATATAATGCATAATTCATTACTTGAAAATCATAAAATTACAAAAAATTATATCAAATCATATTTTAAATCATTTTTGTGCACATGTATGCATGCCGTGTCATAAAACTCAAGAGTTAAACAATTAGGACCACTTAGAATAGAAATAACCTAGAAACTTAGGCTTGAGTAGATTGGAATAAAAGGGATATTACCTCATCATGTCCAACTTCTCATCCCATTTAGCACTATCCATATGTTGATTTTTTAAAGCATTTTAACCGAAGCCACATCCTTGTTGCGAAGCCATTTCACTTGCCTATCCAAAATTTCAATCGGTACCTCTTTGTAAGTCAACATCTCCTCAACTTCAATCCCTTCTAAAGGCACAATCTAATTGGGATCACCAACTAACTTCATCAACATAGACATATGGAACTCTAGGCGAATAGAACTTATATGCAAAGGGAAATTTAGTCTATAAAACACATTACCAATCCGCTCAACAATCTCATACAGATCGACATATAGGGGACTTAACTTGCCCTTCTTACCAAAAGACATAATACCCTTCATGGCTGAAGCCTTCACATACACATAATCACCAACATGAAACTTAAGGTCCCTCTTCCTAACATCCGAATAAGACTTTTGGCGATACTTTAGGCTGTTCTCAATCTTTCTCTAATCATATTTAGCTTTTTCATGGCCTCAACCTCTAAATTTGGGCCTATCAAATCCATCTCACCCAACTCAAACCATTTCACCGGGGATCTACACAATCTCCCATACAAAGCTGCAAATGATGCCATACCAATGCTAGCATGAAAACTATTATTGTAGGCAAACTCAATAAGTAGTAGATAATCATCCGAATTTCCTTTAAATTCCAATACATAATCTCTCAACATATCCACTTAAGTTTGAATTATCCTTTTGGCTTGCCCATCGGTTTGAGGATGGAAGGCGATAACCTTATTTTCAGCCCCTCTTTGCAATAATCTCCAAAAGTGAGAAGTAAATTTAGTACAATGATCTGATATGATAGAAATAGGCACACCATGAAACCTAACCAAATCTCGAATATACAACCTTGCATAATCCTTAGCATTGAAAGTAGTCTTGAACAGTAGGAAATAAGCCCACTTGGTTATCCGATCAACAACAACCCCAAAAAAATCAAATTATTTTTGGGTATAAGGAAAACCAAGCTCGACATCCATACACATCCTCCCACTTCCAAGTAGGAATCATAATTTCCTGAGAAAAACCGTCGGGCCTTTGATATTCCACCTTCACTTATTGATAATTACGGTACTCGAATAGGAACATTGCTATGCCTTCCTTCATACCATACCACTAATACACTTCTTTCCAATCTTGATGCATCTTAGTGGCTTCTGGATGATTAGAATATTGAGAGTTATGGTCCTCTCTTATGATCACCTCTCTAAGACCATCAACATCTGGAATGCATATTTGATCTCGATACTGAATCACACCATCTACCCTTAGGAGAAAACCTCTATCTCCTTTCGAAAACTAACTTCTTCAACTCATCCAAAGAGGGATGTAAATCTTGTTCTTCCTTGACATCAACAACCACAAAAGACTCAGAACCATTTCACACATGAATATCATCATCATCATAGTCATCCAATCTAACACCCAATATAGTTAAATGGTGAACATCTCTTAAAAACACTTTCTTCCCTTCATCAATATGAGACACACTACCTATAGATAGCCTACTGAGAGCATCGGCTACAACACTCTTCTTGTCAGGATGAGATAGAGCACTCATGTTATAATCCTTAAGTAGCTCCAACCACCTTCTTTGCCTCAAGTTAAGATCTGTTTGGGTGAACACATATTGCAAACTATTGTGATCGGTGCAAAATATAAACATGAACCCCATATAAGTAGTGTCTCCAAATCATTACAACAAAGACCACAACTGCTAATTCAAGTTCATGGGTCGAGTAATTCCTTTTGTGTACTTTCAATTATGTCAATGCATAAGCAATCACCTTACCATGTTCTATTAGCGCACAACCTAATCCAATCTGAGAGGCATCACAACACACCCCAAACCCATCTAAGCCATCCGATAAAGTCAAAACAGGAGCCAATGTAAGTCAATCCTTTGAAGTTTGAAAAACTATTCTTACACTCTTATAACCATACAAACTTGACCTTCTTGGAGGCATCTTCTGAAAGACATGAAGGATATCGTCAAGGTTAGAAAGTCTTACGACACGGTCCATATCATAACATAAGGAATGAAGAAGTGAGACAATTCCTAAAATCTCACTATAGAATCCCACTTATAGGTATGGTACACTTCACACCCTTGAATGGGACTCTACTCAAAGTGAAATATTGGACTCTAAGAACCATTTATAAACCTAGTACTCTGATACCATATTTGTCACAACTCGGGACTAGGTCCTTGGAGTGCCACGATGAATGAGAACCTGAGAGTCCCCAAATAAACCTCATAATATACATTCACACATCATTAGTTTGGAAGCACATAAATATATAACAAACACAAAGTTTTGAGGGAAGAGAGGCTTTGGACTCAAGATATGGGGATGTCATAGGGGAAAGATATTTACATGAATTCACAGAGCACATAGCACATAAAAACTAAGGGGCAGGTAAGAATGACTTATGCGATGGTGGTAGAGAGGGCTTTAGGATTTTTCACATCTCACATCTCATCATAAGCATATCATCATATCATAACACAAATGGCAAGATAGAGATAGGCATTGACTTTATAAGACACATATAACAAGTATGGTAAGACCATACGTAGAATTTACAAGATGTTTGACAATTCCTCTAACATATGGAATAGGACGGGGGCTAAGACATGTCCCAGGCTCACACTCAAAGTAAATACATAAACATCAAAGAATAATAGGTAGATGATAAGTGGCTTTGTTCTTGGATGAAAGTATTCACCACAAACAGCTTCTTGCCAATCCAGCTAGCCATCAAACGATAGAAGGTGATAGTCTTCGGTCCATACATGGTGATCATATAGGCAAAAGAGTACGGATTAGTACGTTTAAATGTACTAAGTATGCGTGCATGCACATTCTTATGAACTCATTAAACTGACATTCAATGCTAGATAACAAGGGCATATATATATAGAAAGAAGTTCATACATACAAGAAATAGTTTTATATCAATATGCCATGAAATCCATGATGCATGCAATGCAAAAATACTTTACACTTAGCGAGGATGTGACCTTAACTGTCATCTCAAATACATGGGAGCTATTACATGAATTTGCTCTATGAAATCCTCCCATCAGATGAGAATATACTACTTGCCAAAGGTATTCTATACCATACCTTAAGACCTAGTCAGTTCGGTGTGATAGCCACCTTCCTTACAAACTGGTCATTTCAAAAGGATTTCCAAATCATATGATATCATAATCATCCCATAAAAAAGGGTCCTACACTGGCACATTGTTTAAGAGAAAGGAGTGGGACCTTGGGGATAGCCTACTTACTAGTCCAATCCATTCAGTACTAAGTCATCACTCCACGGGAATACATATGTATACATATACATGCTTTCAAAAGAGGCATGCAACTTTTCAAATCATAACAATGCATACTTAGGCTTAAAAGCCAAACACATTTCAATTCATATCTATCACAACCCGATAGTAGGTCCTAGAAGTGACACGACGAATGGGAACTTGAGAGTCCCCAAACAAGCCTCATAACATATATTCGCACATCATTGATTCAAAAGCGCATAGATATATATATTAAATACATAGTTCTAAGGGTCAGGTAAGTATGGCTTATGCTATGAAATAATAATAAGGATCGGGATTTACATGAATTTACATAGAACATAACACATTAAACTAAGGGTTGAGTAAGGAAGATTCAAGTTATGATGACATCATAGGACTCGTAACTTTTCATGATGTCTCATATCACATAATTATATCATTTGTACATAGTACTTAGTCATAGCATCTCAAAGATAGACATAGTATAACTCGTACGAAAGACTACAAGATATCTAATAATGCCTCTAGTCTATAATAGGTTAGGGGCCAACACACGTCTCAGACTCACCCTCAAAGTAAAGAAATAAACATCATAATCATATTAGGTAGATAGAAGTAGGCTTGTCCTTGGATGATAGGACTCACCATAAGAAAGTCTGAGTCAATCAACTAGCTGTCAAGAGATGGAAGGTGATACTCTCTGCCTATATAGTTATATCATGTAGGCAAAAAAGTATGTGTTAGTACGTTTAAATATATAAGTATATGGGCATGTAAAATACTATGAACATGTATGTTCAAATCAACGTTAGATGACAATGGAACATAAATATATAGAACGAATCATATAAAAATGAACACTATATCAATATGCCATAAAGTCCATAATGCATGAATGCTATATTGCTTAACATATCAAGCATGAGAATGTAACCAACATCATAATCCATGCGCGCGAATACATGAACTCCCGATGTAAAGCCCTCACAATGGAATGAGGGTGGCTACTTACTAAGAGTAGCCCACATCACACCTTACGATCTAGTCATTTTGGTATCATGGTCACCTTCCTTATGAACTAGTCTTTTCAAAAGGATTTCATATCATATCATAATCATCCCATAAATGGGTCCTACATTGGCACGTAGTTTAAGAGAAAGGAGTGAGACCCTTAGGGATAGCCCACTTACTACTCCAATCCCATTCAGTGCTAGGTAAAAATCCCATGAGAATACATATACAAATACATTCTTTTCAAAAGGAGAACAAGTCTTTAAAAATTATAATAATGTATATGTAGGATTAAAAGATAACCATATTTAAATTCATGTCACACTTGGGCTTAAAAGCCAAATCACCATTTCATGTCAATATCATTGCATAGGAGTAGCTCATCAAGACTTATACGTACTGGTGTAAACACCCAAAGTTACTCAAAGAGCCAAATCATTGATATATTTTTTATCATAAGCTTTTCATACCCATATTTGTTCAAAATCATTGTCATAGTCAAGGTTGAGCTTAACCCCCATCAACTACTTCATAGAATATAATTCTCATGTATGTAAATGACATGAATAATGATGAGAAGGGCATGGGCAATTAGAATTCATAATTTAAAACATACAATAGGAAAATCCATTTGAAATTCATAGTTAAATAATCAATTAAAACTCAATTAACATCACCCATGCATAGATTTAAAGCTTCAAGGGAAATGCATAATTGAACCTTCTAAATCATAATGCAATTCATTACACTTGGGAAAAATCTCATAGACGAAGTTACAAGATGGTGAACGCATACTTAGAAAATTTTCACTCCAATACCCTTATGGGCCACCTCACGAACTGTGTGGTGACACACGACCTGTGTAGTGTTATATGTCACTGTCCTTGGGAAAATATCCAACATTATTGGCTCTCACTAACAGCGTCACTGTAACGACCTGATAATTTTTGAAACCTCTTATGGTTGTTCTTGTATGATATTATAATGGTCATGGTTGAGTGTTTGTAGCCACAGGTTGAGTTTAAGTGGACGAACATAAAATGGATCATTGGGTGGCCTAGAGAGGCCGTTTGGACAGTGAAATTTGAGGTAGCATAACTTTGGATGCGTATTGAACCGTGTGGGTTGCTACATATCAAATTGAATCTCTATGGGTTAGCTTTGCAGCGCAACTGGTTACACTCGATTCAGAGTTTGTATGAGGAAGTGATGGCCAAAATAGTGAGACTACCATAAATTCGGAAGACATTAGAAATAGGCCCTGAAATTTGCCCAAGGCAAGGACCACGGACTGTGTGAGGGTCCACAATCTATATGGGGTCCATTCCATGGTCCAGTGAGGTGTAGGTGGCCAGGGCCCATCCCATGAACCAAGTTATGGCTGACGTACCACCCCACGGCTCGTGAGACCTCAAACGGTCCGTGTGGGTTGCCATTGAGTGGGGCAGTGGGCTTGCCAACTTGTGGGGTTGATTCTTAGGCCAAGTGTGGCTCCACGGACCAATACGCATGTAACAACCCAAATGTTTTTTTGAAATATCCTTATGGTTGACATTCTATGATTTACTACAAGTCATGGTTGAGTTTTAGTAGCCACGGGTTGAGTTTAAGTGGCCTAATGCAAATTGGGCTAGTTAGTGGCCTAGAGGGACAGTTTCGGAAGTGTACTTCAAATAGTCATAAGTTTTTATGTGGGATGAATCATGTGATCAGATACATATCAAATTATATCTCTTTATGTTATCTTTCCAACACAAGTGGTTTCACTCAATTTGGAGTTCGGATGAGGGAGATATGGCCCAAACAGTGAGACTGTATGAAATTCAGAGGACATTGGAGATAGGCTCTGAAAAATGGCCAAGGATAGGGCCACGAGCCGTGAAACTTTGAACGAATCGTCTAGGGTCATGTCAAGTGTTCCAGTGAGCTGGGGTGGCTTGGAACCACCCCTAAGCCAAGTCTAAACCAACGAGACGTTGGACGGTCCATTTGGAGCTAGACGACCCGTGTACTTCCTCGTGAAGTGAGGCAGTAGCTTGGCTAAGCCAAGGCTGACGTTTGGGTGGCTAAGCATAGTTGGAAGGTACCCCACACAGACAGTTACACCTTAGATGGTCCGTCAAGTGCCTCACGAAGTGTTATAGAAAGTCCTCCTAGAGTTCGCGTTGGAGAAATAAGCTAAGGAAGGTTGGATGGTTAGGCCAGACGGCTCGTGGACTAATTTACGGGCATTGTTGCACCGTTTGAAACTGTTTAGTTCCAGCAAGTTGCATTTTATTAATGGTATTTTCTTGATTTAACATTTCCCCAAGCCCCTTTTTGGTCCCCTAAGGTCTCCTAAACCCCTAAAACATTCGCCAAACCCTTATTC
>JBCEWC010018459.1:0-11957 GCA_038996855.1 Solanum aculeatissimum
GACAAGAATATGGGTTAGCACAATTAAGCACTAAGTATGCGGGCATGCAATGCATATGACAAGTATAGTGTGACCAACTAACATGTCAATGGGACAAGTGATACGAAAGGAATGTACGTAGACAAAGAGTAATATAACAATATGCTATGCCATGATGCATGAGATGTAATCCATTGATCATATATAGCGGGGATGTCACCTCAACCGACAACATGGAAGACCCGAAAGAGCCACTACCCGAATCCAGACTACTTGCCAAGTAGTACCCTTGACACCCTTGAACAAGGGATAGCATGATATGGAAATCCCTACCTAGGGGTTTAAAACCCATGGTGGAACATGGTTTAATGGAATGGGCAGGGACTTAAAGATAACCCCATTTTGCCACCCAATCCCTCGGTGCTAAGTCTCATCCCAGGGGAATACGTATATATACATGCAACATTTAAACAAGAAACTTATATTCTTTCAAATTATGCATCATTAGCCATGTCAAAACCATTATACAAGAATCATGTTCATGCTTAGGGCATAGGCCAACAAGAGGTTACAAAATATTTTTCATGATCATTCTATGTCAATGCAATAAGAGTAGTTCATCTACATAGCTTATCATATCAAGCCATCAATACATGTCAATATGGTGAAAGCACCCAATATGCTCAAAGAGCCATGGCAAGCAGACTATGTGATCACAAGTCTTATCATATCATGTCATATCAAGAGTTTCATCATAACCATAACCATGCAGATGCCATGAATGAAGATCAAGAACATAGGTAATGGAATTCAAGCTTAATTTCTCAATTTGAAAGATATCTCATCATAAATCATGTAGAAATCCATAAATAAGTCATAATGCAAGTTACCCATGCTTAATTAAATCATGAAATGGACATGCACTTTGATTCATCAAGGGTTTTCTTGAACATTCATAAATTTGAGCTTAAAACATGTTTAAATCACATAAAAACTACAACACACAATTCTCAACACTAATCTACAAGAATAATGGAAGAACCCATAACTTAATTGAAAGCTTAAAATTGAATTTCAAAGGTTAGGGTTCTTGGGTCTTCAAGGATGAAAGAAGATCCTTGAATCAAATCCCACATAACTTAATTTCACCAAAAGAATTGCAAGGTCAAACTTGGTCAAGGTTGTCTTTCCCAAATTCTTCAAGACTTCTTCAATGGAGTCCAAGAGGATTTTAGAATTCTCAAAGTGAATGGAGGAGGCTTAGAATAGATGAATGAGGGTTAGGGTCTTGATTTAAGGGTTCAGGAGACCTTAGAATACCTTAAAGGTTTAGGGAATCATTAAATCACAAAATTACCATTAATGAAATGGACAAATAACTGTAACACTGTGTCACAAGGACCATTCAAATGAACCATTAAAGTGTCACACCGTCCGTTCAACTGCCCATGAAATGACACTTAACCAAATTTTCAATGCGAACTCTCGGAGGACTTTTTGGACCTCTTAACGGGAGGATTCACGGATCGTGTGGCTTTACACGGACTGTGAACTGGTTAGTAGAGCCACACTTGGTCCAATAATCAACTCCCAACTCAATCCAAGCTTCTTCCCCACTTAATGGGCCTCTTCACTGACCGTTCAATGGCTCACGGACCATGAGGTAGTCCGTGGGCCATGACTTGGATCTTGGGGTGGTTCCTAGCCACCCCCAACTCTCTGGACCATGGAAAGGACCCCAACACATACCGTTCCAAATCTCACGGTCCGTGGCACTTTCCGGGGTCCCTTTTATGGGCCTATCTCCAATGTCTTCTGAATTTCAGGCAGTCCCACTATTTTGGCCATAACTTTCTCATCCGAACTCTGAATCAGGTGAAACTAGTTGCGCTGCGAAGCTAACTCAAAGAGCTTCAATTTTATTTGTAGCATATCACACACTTCAACCCGCATCAAAAGTTATGCTAGTTCAAAGTCTACTATACAAACGGCCTCTCTAGGCCACCAAATGATCCGTTTTGCGTTCGGCCACTTAAACTCAACCCGTAGATACCAAAACGCAACCTGTGGATACCAAAACTCAACCATGGCCAGTATAAAATCATACAAGACCAACCATAAGGAGTTTTCAAAACTTTTTGGGTCTTTACACTATATGTCGGCTATTTTTATTTTTTAAAGCTGAAAATACATCATTTTTGTCCAAAAACAATTGAACAACTAAAGACAAAGCTCCCACCTGGTCCCTATGTGATTTGAGTAAGTTCTTCGCATTTTTACCATTAAAATTAGCCTACGTGCGTACAAAAATATGCCTTATGTTGTATGAATGTTTACCCCTCTTATTAGTTGTGTTTGGGGATGTTTTTGGACTGTAAAAAAGTGGTGTTCCTACTAGTTATTTTATGGTTGCAGCTGTTTTGTTTAGGTAATCCTTTTGGGGATCATTTCTGATCATTTTTACAAAGTTCTACGGATATTTCCTCGCATAAATGTTATATACAAAATCTGGTCATTAATGCTAATTTATGGACTGTTTGTTGTTGTTTTTAAGCTGTGTATATATAGTCATTGTGAAGCTTTGGATGTCAGGAACAACTTTCATGAAGGAACTTTGAATATTCGGGTGTCCGTTAGATAGGTATGTTAAGGCTAAGCTTCGTCCCTTCTTTTAGCATGAACCTGGGAAATCCTCAAAACGTCAAATGCAATATTTTACTATTATGTTGCTAGAAATACCTTCTTTAAAAGGTATTGGTACTATAGCTAAATTATCTTCATTATGATATTAGGTTGGCATTTCATTCATTCGCTCAAACTGGACACTCAATATTTATATATTAATTTATCAGTTTTTCTTGACTACTTGTCCTTATGTTGAGGTGTTGCACTTTTTTGGTATGGTGTCACTAAAAATAAAGGCAAGTTACTAGGGTAATGTAGTATTCATGGTAAGTCCTTCTTCCATACTAAAACCATAATCGAAGCCCCCAGAAAGTAACACGTTGATTTCCAATAATCTTCAGTACAATGCTCTTATTTAAACTACTAAGGCATTTATTTCTCTTTAAATACTTTCTTTTTCTAATTGACATGGAACAAAGTATAAGCATTATGTGAAGCACCTTCACTAACATTTTCAAAGTTAAGGTCTCATTCTAACTATTGAGTTAACTTGTCAATGTATTCAAGATATGTAAGATCCCACGGGTCAAGTGTATATGCTATGACAATGATTATGATGTTATGAGGATAAGTGTACCAATGAGCCAATATTTTTTGAATTCATGTTATGGTTTACTATATGCATTCATATCATACATTTTATGTTATGCATAGACTTCAAGCTATAATTGGAGGTATGGGGCCTATTTTCCCAACAGACTATACATATGTATATGATACGGATGGCCACAAGTTGGAAGATATGATATTGGGTAGCTCCTGGAATGGACCACCATTGCTAGCATTTGGTTGGGTATGTCATGCATTTGCATCTATATATATGTATTCACAACATGTGATTACTCGAGCATACCATGCATATTTGATCACTAGGAGGTTGAGTGTTGGCCAGGAAGGTTACCTGAGTCTTGGTTGCAGGTGGTATTTCTTTTACCCTTTTTACTGCAATTATCTATGATTTCACTTTTTTCCTTACATACCAGTACATGTTCATTCGTACTGATGTCCTGTTGCCTTAGTATGCTACATTTTATTTCGTGTGTGTAGGTTCGGAGAGTGATTTTGATTGACCCCTCCACTAGGAGCCTAGTTCAGATTTGAGTTGGTAAGCTCCATCTTTTCCCGGAGCTTTCACAGGATGCTTACTTTTTGTTGTACAGTTGGGTATAGTCGAGGCCCTGTCCCAGCAGTGTTAGTGATTCTCTTAGAGGCTATTGTGGACATGTTATTTTGGGTGGTCCTTTTGTGCCTTTTTGTCTCTGGTCATAGGAATGGTATGTATATATAGTGTGTGAGTGTACCTCTTTTGTTGCAGCCTTGTCGGCTAGCCAGTACTTTATCATTTTGGTTTACCTATCCCGATGTGTTTGGTTTACTGTTAAGCAGGTCATGACCCAAATGGTCCAGGCTTAGTTTTTCAGACGTTATGCTACCCAATATTTTTCCCCTAGTTTAGTTAACTAACATGTTTAGTGGCTTACTCTGCCAATGACGGTTTTGAGTGCTAGTCATGCCTCCCCTTCTTTTGGGGCGTGGCAAATAATATATCGGAGCAGGTCATTTTCTAAGGAGTCCACAATGTTGTGTCTAGTAGAGTCTTACTTCTAGGTGTGTCGTGCACCATACTTATAATTAGGAGGCTACGAGGCATTTAGGGATGGTTACAATTCTTTCTCTTAATAGATCATTCTATAGAGCAAATCTATAGGAACATATGAAATCTAAATTGTTCTTTGTGATTTTTATTTAACGGGATGCATATTATCATGAGATGGAATGACATAAGATAGATATGGATAATAGAGAAGGTACCGATCATTCATTGTCAGGTCAGGGTGATATATTCCCCATAGAGGAACACACGGAGTCTCAAGTATCCTTAGTACCAGATTCACCAGCACCTATTAAAGCTCAAGGACATCTAGTACCCCCTAGAATTACTAGAGATTGAGAAGCAGAGGATAAGCGAGGAAATTTAGCTATCGAATAGGATATTTTCTATTCATCAGAGATAACTAGAGGCGAGAAAAAATGTCACAAGGGATCAAACAGAAAGCTCAATAGAATGAGAGTTTCTTCACTTGACCCCTCCAAGATTTTATAAGAACCAGTCCAATTGGGGGTCCCTGAGACTTTATAGACCATATGTATAGAGTAGTGAAGGTGATGTATACCTCCATCACCGAGGCTATGGATCTACCTTCCTTTTAACTATGTGATGTCACCAATTTTTGGTACGAGGCATAGGAGAGATCCAGAGGACGTGATGCCCTTCCAGTAGAGTTGGAAGACTTCTCTGAGGCATTTTTAGCCCATTACTTGCCACAGGAGGTTCGAGAGACCCATCTTAACTAATTTATCAATTTGAGGCAGGGGAATAAAAGCATAAGAGAGTATAGCCTTAGGTTCAATTTTTTTTCTAGATATGCACCAGATATTGAACGTATCATGAGCGCTAGAGTTCATCATTATGAATAGTTTGGGTGGATCATTTGATCAGAGACTGCAGGATAACATCTTTACAAAATGGTGTAGATATTTCCCGCATACAAGCGTTTTCTCAAATTATGGAAGACCTTCCTCATCAAATTCGATATACCCATAGAGACAAGGAGCAAAATAAGAGAGGTCGTACTATAGGGTTTTATAGGAAGCCACAGGGCAATTTTAGGCCCTCGTTTCATCGATATCTACCTCGGTCAGTAGGTAATTTCCCACAACAAACATAGGGTCAACGATTTGATCATTATATTCAGTCCAGACTAGGGCAAAGTCTAGGCTAGCCTAAGGGTAATTAACATGAGTGTTCTACATAAATGAGACAACCCACTCCTCTATGTACACAATATGGTAAGCTTTACACTGCAGTGCAGGGAGGCTTTAGGTGCATATTACCATTGTGGGTAGACAGGACATTTTATTAGTAAGTGACCCTTTAATCAGTCTCTATTATAAATGAATTCAAGGGATTCCCCCCAAAAGGGATATCTATTTTTCAATAAATTTTCTTCTTGATACGCAGCATATATCCATTTTCCCCTACAAAATGGCTCCTGCAAAGCTACGAGAATTAAAGGAACAATTGAAGGATTTACTTGATAAAGGCTTTACTAGGCCACACATATCTCCTCGGGGTGCTCCAGTGCTCTTTGTTTGAAAGAAAGATGGCTCCTTATAGATGTGTACAGATAATAGACATCTAAATAAAGTCACTATCAAGAATAAGTATCCTCTTCTGTAGATTGATGACTTATTTGACCAGGTGCAGGGTGCCACGTGCCTTTCAAAGATCAACTTGCAATTCTGGTACCACCAGTTGCGAGTCAGGGATGTTGATATTCCAAAGATAACATTTAGGACGAGGTATGTACATTTTGAGTTCTTTGTCATATCTTTTAGGCTTATAAATGCCCCAATAACTTTTATGGACCTAATGAATCATGGCTTTAAACCATTCCTGCATGAATTTTTTATCATATCTATTGACGACATCTTGATATATTCACGATCAGAAGATGAGCATGCAGACCAATTTTGAGCTATATTACGGACTCTCTAGGACAATAAGCGATGGTATTAAGGTTGATGGCCAGAAGATTGAAGCAGTAATGGCCTGGCCAAGACCCTTGAATCCAACAAAGGTCTATAGCTTTTAGGGCTTGACATGATATTATAGGATGTTTTTTGAGGGGTTCTCCTCCATATCTGTGCCACTGATGAGATTGACGCATAAAGTAACTAAGTTTTAGTGAACTGAAGCATATAAATAGAGTTTTCAATAGTGAAAGGAAAGGCTTACCACCATACCTATCTTAGTTCTTCCGGATGGAACCAAAGGTTATGGGTTATATTGTGATGCCTCGGGAATTGGCCTAGGTTGTGTTCTTATGCAACATGGTTGGGTTGTCGCATATGCTTCCAAACAGTTGTGGAAACATGAACAAAACTATCCTACTCATGATCTTGTGCTCTTCATAGCTATTTTGTCTTAAAGATTTGGCGCCATTATCTAGACGAGATTCATATTAATGTTTTTACCTACCAATAGAGCCTCTATTATTTATTTAAGCAAAAAGAGTTGGACCTACGACAAAGAAGGTGGCTAGCAATACTAAAGGATTATGATGTTGACATTTTACACCATGTTTGCAAAGCTAATATTGTTATTGATGCACTTAGCTTAAATTCCATGGACAGTCTAAGCCATATTGAGGCTGATAAGACAAAAATAAAAAAAGTCCTATGTCAGCTAGTTAGTTTGCAAGTGTGATTGGTAGATGCAGAGGATTGAGGTGTAATCATTCATAATACAACAGAATCGTCCTTTATTACTAAAGTAAAAGAGCGAAAGTGTGAGGATCCTGAGCTTATGACACTATGGGGACCTATTTCACAATAGCAAAACCTTTTATTTGAACTAGCTGGGGATATAATTCTTATGTACCAGGGCCACGTATTTGTGCCAAGCATTAGAGGGCTCTATGCAAAGATTCTTTCTGAATCCCATTATTCTAGATATTCAGCTCACCCTGAGGCGACAAAAATATATTAGGGACCTTTGGTAAATCTATTGGTGGAATGAAAAAAAAAGAAACTGCAAAGATGGTAGTCCAATTGCCAGCAAGTTAAACAGAACATAAGAGACCTGGAGGCCTATCTCAATACATTGAACTATGGAAATAAGACATGATAAATATAGACTTCATCACTATTTTACCTCTTACTCCATGCAGGTATGATTCTATTTGAGCAATCATTGATAGGTTGACAAAATCTGGTCATTTCTTGCTAGTAAGAATGACATATTTGGCGAAGAATTATGCTAGGATTTTGATAAATTATTCACCTTCATGGAGTTGCATTATCTATTATCTCTAATTGAGGGGCTCAATTTACAACATATTTTTAGAAGTCTTTTCAGAAGGGTCTGGCCACTCAAGTAAATCTTAGCACCGCTTCTCATGCATAATTGATAGACAGGAAGAGCGTACTATTCACACCATTGAGGATATGTTTGTTGTCTATGTGTTGTACATTAAAGAAAGTTGGGATTATCATCTACCTCTTATCGAGTTCACCTATAATAACAACTTTCAAGCTAGTAATCAAATGGCTCCTTATGAAGCACTATACGGGCGAAGATGTAGATCATCGATCAGTTGGTTTGAGGTTAGGGAGGAATAGTTGATAGGCCATAGTCTAGTTTAACAAGCAACGAAAAAGTGAAACTTATTAGAGACTGATTGTAAATGACTCAGAGTTGGTATAAGTGTTATATGGAGCTCGATAATGAGACTTAGAGTTTGACGTAGAATATTGGATTTTCTTAAAAGTATCACCTATGAAGGGTGTCATGCAGTTAGAAAATAAAGGGAAGATTAGTCCTAGTTATGTGGGACCATATTAGATTATCCAGAGTTTGGCAAGGTGCCATACAAGCTTGATTTTCCTTCAGAGTTGGAAGTAGTTCGTTCGGTGTTTTATGTATCTATATTGTGGAAGTTCATTGAAACTCCTTTGCGTATTACTCACATTGAGGATATCCATATCAATAAATACATGTCTTGTGATGAGGTAACAATGGCTATTTTAGATCACCAAGTGAGAAAGATTTAGAATAAAGGAGTGGCCTTTGTGAAAATGTTGTGGCGGAATAACAATATTGAAAAAATAACTTGGGAAGCCAAAGAGGAAATGATGAAGAAGCAGCCCCCAATATTTATCACTTAGGGGCATTTCATTTTAATATTGGTAGTTGTCTTTTTATAGTAACTTAAATTTCAAAGAATTTGGAAGTGTAACTTGTATATTTTGTCCCGAAATAACTATACGAAGCGTACTAATCGAAATTTTGGAAGTCAATTTATGGTTTGCAAGGGTAACAAGTATATCATCAAAAATTACATTGTGGTAGATAGTAATGCAGCCAAGGGGCTTCCTTGAAACATTTGTGGATGAATGTTCTTAAAGGATGGAGACTATGAGACCCCGTAACTCTCATCTTCCATAATATACATATTGTGGCATGTTGTATAAGGCATATATGAATATGGAGAGAACCTAAGGGAAATAAGGCTTTAAATAGGTAGTAACATCAAGGGATTAAAGTTTTAAGTTAAAGGAATTCCTAAAATGCATATTTGGGATTAGAGAGATGGCCCAAGTGGCACCTCACCCTTTTTCAGAAGATTTAAATTGAGTTTTACTTCTCGGAGGGGGACTAAGAGTGCATAATTTGATAATAATGGATTATTAAAGGATATTGTAATATCCCAAAGTTCATATGTTAAGTTTCATAGTCAAGAAAGTTGCAAGATAAAGTTTAGCCAAAGTTACTGTAAGCTTCTTTAAGAAATTATTCTTAAATTTGGGTCAAATGTATCAGACCATGTCTCCCAAAATATAAGAAGTTACAAAAACCATGACTATCAAATTGAGTTTTAATGATCTACACATAAAACTACATATCAATCCGACTTCAAAATAAGAAGGTATGAGTGTTTTACCACGACTCCCCGAGCATGAAACTGGGTCATGGGCCGGGTCGGGTCAAGCCCAACTATATGTCGGTTATTTTGATGTTTTAAAGCTGGAAATACATCATTTTCGTCCAAAAATAGTTCAACAATTGAAGAGAAAGCTCCTACCAGGTCCCTATACGATTTAAGTAACTTCTTTGCATTTTTACCATTAAAATCCGCCTTCGTGCCAAGAGTGCCTTATGCATTGCGATTGTTTTCCCCTCTTATTGGTTGTGTTTGGGGATGTTTTTAGACTATAAAAAAGTGGTGTTCCTTCTGGTTATTGTATCGTTGCAGCTGGTTTGTTCAAGTAATCGTTTTGGGGCTCTTTTATGACTATTTTACGAAGTTCTATGGACATTTCCTCACGTAAACGATATATGCAAAATCTTGTTGTTAATGCCAATTTATGGACTATTTATAGGTGTTTTTAAGCTATGTATATATAGTCATTGTGAATTTTAGGATGTCAGGAACAACTATCGTGAAGGAACTTCAGGCATTCACACATCCGTTAGAAAGGTATGTTAAGGCTAAGTTTCGTCCCTTTTTTTGGCACAAAATCCTAGAAATCATCAAAATGTCAAATGTGATATTTTACTATTCTGTTGCTAGAAACACCTTCTGTAAAAGGCATTGTGATTGTAGCTGAATTATCTTCATTACGATATTAGGTTGGCATTCCATTCATTTGTTCAAACTGGACATTCAATATTCATATATCAATTTATCGATTTATCTTGACTACTTATCCTTATGTTGAGGTGGTGCACCTTTTTGGCGTGGTGTCACTAAAAATAAAGGCAAGTTACGAGGGGAATGTAGTATTAATGATAAGTCCTTCTTCCATACCAAAACCATAATCGAAGCACCCAGAAAGAAACACATTGATTTCCAATAATCTCCAGTACAATGCTCCTATTTAAACTACTAAGGAATTTAATTCTTTTTAAATACTTTCTTTTACTAATTGACAACAAACTATAAGCATTATGTGAAACACCTTCACTAACATTTTCAAAGTTAAGGTCTCATTCTAACAATTGAGTCAAGTTGTCAACGTATTCAAGATATGTAAGACCCCACGGGTTATATGTATATGCTAGGACAATGTTTATGATGTTATTAGGATAAGTGTACCTAAGCCAAGATTATTTGAATTTATGTTATGGCTTACTATGTGCATTCATATCATACATTTGACGTTATGCGTGGACTTCGAGCTATAATCGAAGGTATGGGGCCTTTTTGCCCAACTGACTATATATATGTATATGATACGGATAGCCATAGGTTGGGAAATATGATACCGAGTAGCTCCCGAAAAGGACCACTATTGCTAGCATTTGGTTGGGTATGTCATGCATTTGCATTTATATTATGTATTCACGATATTCGATTACTCGAGCGTATCATGCATATTGGATCACTAGGAGGCTGAATGTTGGTCAGAAAGGTTACCTGAGTCTTGGTTGCATGTGGTATTTCTATTATTCTTTTTACTACAGTTATCTATGATTTCACTTTCTGCCTTACATACCAGTACATGTTCATTCATACTGACGTCCTGTTGCCTTGGTACGCTATATTTTATTTCGTGTGTATAGGTTCGGATAGTGATTTTGATTGAACCCTCCACTAGGAGCCTAGTTTAGGTGATAGTTGGTAAGCTCTACCTTTTCTTGGAGCTTTCACACGGTTCTTACTTTTTTGCTGTATAGTTGGGTATAGTTAGGGCCCTGTCTCGACAGTGTTAGTGATTCTCTTAGAGGCTATTGTGGACATATTATTTTGTCTTGGTCCTCTTGTGCCTTTCTGTCTACGGTCATAGGATTGGTATGTGTATATAGTGTGTGACTGTACCCCTATTGTTGCAGCCTTGTCAGCTAGCCAGTACTTTATCATTTTAGTTTACCTATCCTGATGTGCTTGGTTTACTGTTAAGCAAGTCATAACCCAAATAGTCTAGGCTTATTTTTTTAGACGTTATGTTGCTCAATCATTTGGCCCCTAGTTTAGTTGACTAGCATATTTAGTGTCTTACTCGACCAATGATGATTTTGAGTGCCATTTACGTCTCCCCTTCGTTTGGAGCATGACAATATCCATTTTCACTTCCCATGTAGAACCCTCAACTTGTTCATTTCTCCAAAGCACTTTGACAGATGAAATTTCGTTGTTTCTTTGCATTTTCACTTGCCGGTCTATAATTTCAATCATTACTTCTTCATAACTTAAATCCTCTTCAGTGTTCAGATCATGCAAAGGAACTATGGAGTGTAACAACCCAAAGATTTTCAAAATTATCTTTATGGCTGGTATTATATGATGTACTACTGGTCATGGTTGAGTTTTAGTGGCCACGGGTTAAGTTAAAGTGGCCGAACATAAAATGGGTCAGTTGATGGCCTAGAGAGGACGTTTGGGCAGTAGGCTTTGAACGGACATAACTTTTGATGTGGGTTTAACCGTATGGACGTTTGTATATAAAATTGAATATCTTTGAGTTAGATTCACAACGCAACTGTTTTCACTTGATTCGGAGTTCGGATGAAGAAGTTATGGCCCGAATAGTGGGACTGCCTAAAAACTATAGAAGATTTAAAAACTCATATAGATAACATAGAATACGTAAACCAACATGATATAAATGATTATGCGCAAATTCCACAATGAACAAAGAAGAATCCGTAACAGATGAAAAAACATACGAGACATATGAAGGAAAACAAGTCACGATAGTATTTTCAAATTTAGAAAGAAGATTTAGGA
>JBCEWC010018460.1:0-11956 GCA_038996855.1 Solanum aculeatissimum
ATGTAAACAAGGATATTATTTGTTTCTCTCACCCTTTTTTTCTCAAGTGTAGCTCACCTTACTTGTAATTAGGTAGTCGTCTAATCATTCTCTCTACATTTCCTTCAAAACTAACATTGTGCATTCTGCTAGAAGTGGCCTAAACTTTCCTAACAAACATTGTTAGTTTAAAGTATGAGTTCCTAGAAGTAACCTAAACTTTTTTAAGAAACAATCATTTATCTGCACAAACTAACATTGTGCATTCAGCTAAAAACTGGATCATGTTAGGTTGAGAACAAATGCAGGGTCACGTTTTAGACTCAATCTATAGCTTTGCAATATGCAAGAAAGTATGTTGATGCAATCGAAGGATCTACTCTACGAGGTTGGAGACTACTTGCTTTAGTTCTTTCAACTCAACGACGTTATTTAGAGTCTGAAGTAGTAACTGATGCAACTTTTGATGAGACTGCAAAGTGGGATCAAGGACCACTGCTTAGAATGAAAGCTAAGCTAAAAACATCCCAGTCACGGTACATCGACGCCATTGAACCTTATCGTAATCTCCTTTCATTAGTTCAAGCTCAAAGAAAATCTTATGGACCATTCAGAAATGCACCTTAGGTTAGATCACATATTTTGTAACTTGTTTTGCAAACTTGTGTGTTTCAGATTTTCCTCTTCATTTCCCACCCCATTATGCCACCATATGCCCCTAATAATCTGTTTTGAAAGTCAGAACAGGTATAATAGTTACAACTTCTCAATGAGATCCTGATTTTGAAGTTCAATAGCTTCAACTTCAAAACCAATTCTTGACTCCACCTCCCCCACTCCAGTCTCCCCAATATTAAAGAACTCTATAAAGCATTTTACTTAGTCCTGACTCTTTGTTATTTAGAACTCAGAAGAGGCACAGTTCTGTCACGAACGTGCGCTCCCAAACTAACATTGTGTACTATTTTGAGTTGAGAACAAAAATGCAAGGTCATGTTGCACATTTTCAGCAGTAGAAGGACTCAATCAACTAAAAACTGGCAACTTATTCACAATTCGAACAACAATGAATAACTTTTAGATTGTGAGATGACAAAGCCGAAAATGGAGGCCTCACAAAAGAATCAAATTACCCTTACACTAGAATACCTGGAACTTGCAATAACCAAAAGGTAGAATCAACAACAGTAATAATCTCCAGCTACAAAATCGTGGATGCAAGTGAATCAACACTGTTGTAGCTACAAAACGGTGGATACAACTAATAGAACACAAGAGCAGACTATAACAAACCTTCTATACATCAATACCATCCTTTATCGCTAGTCCCTCCATTGCCGATCATAGCCCTTCACCGCTAGCCTCTCCGTTTCCGGCCATCTTAGGGTTGTGGAGGATTTTTCTCTCAATGGACCAGTAATTTTAATTTGCTGCAGAAGGTATAGTTTAGGGGTTTTGGGGGGTAATTTTAATTTGCTGCATTTGTTTTTACATTTAAAACTTAGAACGCTACTCAGAAGTACGTTTTACTTTTAAAACGTTACTCATAGTAAAGTTTATTCATTTAACACCGTCAGTTTTTGTCCGTTAGATGTTTTAAATAAAAAAAAGCCTAAAACGTTACTGAGAAATACGTTTATACTAGTATTGTAATAATTTTAAAAAACGTATTATTTTGGTGAATTAATTTAAATAAATAATGGCTTATTTTGCACGCATACCCAAAACTAATCATACTATATTAAAAGTGGAAATATCCCAAGTAAAACGTTGAAGAGGATAAGCATGTAGGAAAGGATAAATTTGTTGTGTTGTGATTTAGCAAACTTAAGATGGCAAAATAATCTGTCCTAGCTAAGCATTCATCCTGCTTACATTTGCTCTTTGTAATAATATCCATTACAACAAATTGATTAAGGCCCAGAGGGATAGTATACTATATAGATTAGGCTTTCTGCAACTCTAGTCCATTTGATTTTTAAGTCCTATACTCATGAATGGGAAACTTGGCGTTTGATTGATTTCAAGGATTTTACATCAAAATAAATATAAGTCACAAGCAGTCACTAACCAAATACTCAAAATAGATAGACAGCAAAATATTCATACAACCAATTGGAGGGGACACCATTTGGCTCACTTAGTTCGAATAAAACATTGCTAATTAACAGAGAAAAGATAATTCACTTGCTTCGCTGCTCTTGAAATTTCAACAACAGCTCAATTCCTTCAGCAGAGAAGCTGATTACTCTTTACCCTCCTTTGCAGCTGACTCAACTTCACTATCCACAGCAGCAACTGCACACTGAGATGTGCTTACATTTGATGGCGGATGTACAAAATAACCATGGTGATGAGCCATTGGGTGCTTCAATGGCAAAGGCTCCCTGCTCATCAATCCACCCTCACCAGCATCAAACTCACGATAACGATGTAAGTACAAAGTCAATGGTTCAATGTAGTCATCAAGACCAAACTTGCTCATGGCCCAAAGAATGTCTTCAGCGGTGATGGTCTTGCGCTGCTCATTTTTGCAACGGTCATTGGCTTCCATTGTTATGAAGCTTATGAACTCAGAGACACATTCTTGGATGGTCTGTTTGGAGTCATCGGATATCTTGGCATGGGAAGGAAGGATCCTGCGCATGATCCTGACCACGTTTGCTATGGGCATGAATCGGTCTTGCTCCCGAATGATGCATTCAGTGATTGCCTGGTTGAGATGAGCAGGCAGTCCAATGCTCGTCTCCATAGCTTAATTTCACACAACATCAATCAATTAGAGTGAAATGAAAAAGAAGTATAGTACATATCATTAAAATATTCATCTAATTTCATCACAACTAGCTAGACTTTTATAGTCTAATTAATTAAATATTATTAAGCGACATTTGCTATATTAACTAGCTTTTCAAATATTGAAATTTTTTTTACAAAACTAATGGCACACCAATATATATGCACTAATTATTAGCTGGATATGAGAGTAGTACTACTATAAGACGGAACTAAGAATTTTGGACACTATCGATGTAAACACAAAAGTCACATACTCCTAATTTATTTTATGTGGCATCCTTTGACTTAGCACATCAAATGGGACAGAGGAAGTATTATAATTAAAGTAACCTAAAACGCTTCATGTATAGTCTTCGTCATCTATCTTTTTTTGTCTGCTCTTCAACTAACCCTCGCATATATATATCCAACTTTCCTCTGATCAAAAGGCTTTTTCTTTTACCAAAATTGTGATTAGGAATATGACAAAATTTTATTGTAACGGACAATATTATCTTACCCACTGTTTTCATATACTCTATATTTGTAGTACTGGTTGTTCTTAAACTTATCAGCTATGCTTCTTAAACTTTGGATAAAGAAATGCTTGCTAGATTTTAATTAACTTCTTAAAATGTTTATTTTCTCTGATGATAAATTTGTTCTGTAATTTAATTTTATACACAGAAAAAATTTACTTGAGTTAATTAATTAGCATGCAGGGATATATATAGGAAGATATCCTCAGATTGTAATTAACACTTTAGGCAATTTTTATGTCAAAATTAAAGCCTTTAATTTGTGTAATAGACTACTTCAAACTGGCTAATTTTAGACGGTTTGTATCTCCCTCTCTCTTTTTATTATTCTTTTTGGATGGGAGACACGCGTAAAAAAGGGGTAGAGAGGACATACTATAGGTTAAAAAGATTGCATGTATGCCACTTGTTTCCCTTTTCTCTTGAAAGTTCCAAGAGAAAATCAGAAATGGCCATCTCGATCACCATTACCATCGATCTATTGATCTTTGATATACATACACCTAGATTTGCATTTATGGAAAAAAAAAATGTATACATACATGGTCCCTCGCTAATTAAAGACAAATATACAAAAGATGACGATACATCAAACTGAAAAATGTACACAAGTTGCAGCTCTCCATTTTCATTATCTTCCAAGACTCAACAGTGATAAAGTAGATGATGAAAAATTCAGTGGAATGAATGAAAATTATTAGCTAGCTAGCAGTCAAATACACTCTCCTAAAAAATGGTATTCTTTTTGCAATCTTTTTGGGTAAGGAATAAATATATAAGGGACTAGTACTGTGTGTGCTTCAGCATACATCTTTCAAGAATATTTAACAATAACAATGACATACTCAGTATATATAAATCCATAAGTGAAGTCTAAAAGTGCAAGTATGATTATAGCACAACCTTACCCCTTTCTTGTGAGATAGATCTGAATAGAAAGGCTCAGCTCGAGTGAGCATATCAAATATTAAAATTCATGAATATTCCGACCATATACATATAGAGAGAAAGTATTGTATAATGTATTTGTTAAGGTAAAAGAGAAGCTAGGAAGCATACCAGAGGAAAGAGAAGGGGTCGGGGCTGGCACCGGCACCGGCGCTAGGGTTGGTTGTGGAGATCTGCGATAGCTATGAAATCCTCCATTTCCTGAACCACCATCATGACTACCATTATCCATATCTCTCTCTACAGATATCTCTCTGTGTATATATATATATATGTGTGTGTGTGTGTGTGTGGCTCTCGACAAGTAGTAAATGTCTATATTTGTAGCTACAATTTTTAAGAGAGTGGGGACACCACATGGCAGAAGGGCGGAGTGAACAAGAAGGTATTCATCGGGATAAATAGTATTTCACAGTTGGGCAAATGAGCATTGACCGGAAACAACATTACTATATACTACTATTTCCTCTATTTCAAAATAAATGTCATTTTAGCTTAGTTCACATCTATTAAGGAAAATAATAAATTGAAGGTATTATTTACTAATAAGTGGCCTTTATTTATTAGATGTTTTCGATAATTGAGCTCTATTAAGATGAAATATTCCTCCTGTTTCAAAAGAAAGACCTCCTTTCTTTTTGATCTATTTGAAAAAGAATGGCCCTTAATTTTCTTTTTTTTGCAAAATTTTAATTTCAACTTTTCACGTCGCATGTTTAAGACTACAAAATTAAAGGACATTTTGGTACATTTGACATGACTTTAATTTAGGATCATAAGATTGAAAAGTCTTCTTTATTTTCTTAAACATCGTGCCAAGTCAAACCAAGTCATTCTTTTTTAAATTGAGGGAGTAGTTTTTTAATACAAGAGTATAGTGGCAAAAGCATGTTAATTTTTGTCTTGATTTACTAGGATAACACTTGTTTTGGGATATATATATGTATTCACTAAAATGACACTTATTTTGAGATGAAGGAAGTATATCTTACTGAAGTTCAATTCAGCCATTTGGCCATTTCTCTTTTACTTTTCTCCTTTCCAACAATTTATAGTTCCAATCCTATTCAAACTGTCCCCATTCATTCAGGTTCTCACCAAAATTCTGTCAGAGTTGCCCATTCTGATGAAAAAACTGCTTATTCCAGAGCAGTATACAAAGGCAAATATTTATAGACTCCTCAATTCATGTTGATGTAAGATCCAAATTTGTAGGTAAAATATTTCTGAGAGAAATTAAATATGAGTCAAAGTGCTAGAAGCAAAATATTTAGTGATACCAACTGACATACTACAGAGAATACTAGATCTGATGGCCATTAAATATGTTGCAAGAGCTAGCATCTTATCAAAAAGTTGGATGCAGTTACAGTCTACATTGTATTTTTTTTCAGTTTATATTTTATATTGAAGATTTTGCTTCAAGCATATTCCATGAAAGTCTCGAATCATGGTGTCTAGAGCTTACTCTAGATATGGCCAACAATGAAAAATGTGTTGCCTCATGATAGCATATTTATTTGTGCAACGTTGACACCTTTTAAGCTGTTGAGGTGTATCTTTAAGCTGCCTGTTTTTACCCAATTCCGCAATCTTGTTAGCCTTCAGTTAGAACATTATGCAATTGACAGCTCTGTAGGATTGAAAAAAACACTAACTCTTATTCTGCCAATGCTTGAGACTTTTAAGTTGAAATATTGTTTTGATGTTAATTTTGTTGATATGGTTTCTCCAAATCTTGTGAATTGTTGATACTTAGCTGCTATACAGTTACATTGAAGTGTTTTAATGTGAACCTAATATTTGGAAGGATTAAGGATTCTGCTTGGATGGTTCATCCCCTTAAGGATAAAAAAAACTTCTGCGAGCTTGTGAACTTGCTTTTTTTTTTTTTTTTTTTGCAGTATTTTGATTTGCAATACAAAGTACCAACTATCTGGTTGGTTCATGTACCGGATAGGTTTGATGTATCACTAAACTTTCAAAGCCTGAGAATTTGTGACTTTAAGATTTCGGATAAACGTATCACCTGTGCACTTTGACTATTGTGGAATTCTCCAAACCTTATTGAACTTGACTAATAGTTACAATTCTCTATGTGTGTGTGTGTCTGTGTCTGTTATGGTATATATATGTACAAACAGGCGCGGGGCTTTACTCTTATGGTAAGACTACAATGCATTAGGAAAATGTCACGGGCTTGAAACTTCCGCTTCATATATAAGCTTGGTATCTTGAAGAATTTTAAACTGTGACCGGCCCTCTGGAATTTCTTGTTTATAAAATGTGCATCTGTAATTGCGTATATATTTAAGTTTCACTAATTTTTGAAAGATTGACCACATTGTACAATATGATTTTTTTTTCCTCAGGTTAATGGGACTATATGTCAAATAAAGGAACTGTTTGATTTCTTGTCCGAGGCAGAAAATGAAGTGAGTGAAGCTCTGAGGGTGATTCGAACAGTGAGGTTAAGGAAATTCAAAAGGACAACTAGCAAAATGTACTTGATACAAGTTGTTGTAAACTCTAATTTTGATGATTGACAAACCAGACGAAGGGACTTGGTACTAGCAATGCTCTAAAGCAAGGTCAACTTTACAGCTACAATATTTATATTTCTACAGCTGTGCGACAGTAGGATTGCAGTGTCCTTTTTCCTTCTCGACCAATGAGATGCGTTTACGGTTTTTCCCTCTCTCACAAATATAATTGGACATGACAAGAGGTAAAACCTAGTTTTATCAAAATTCAAACAATTAACTCTTGTCTCATAGCATTAAGTTGTCTCAGCTTGAAAAAGGGAAAACTTCAACAGCAAGGGATTTGCTTGTATGAACTGAAAATATATTTAGTTCCTTGTCTTTTGGTTTTGTATTTTGAGCTCCATTGTAAACCTACTCCTCTTTGAGAAGCTTGTGTAGGTGTTTCACTTTTGTATTATCATCATTTGGAGTTTGTATTAACTAAAGTTAGTTGGTTAAGTAAGGTGTGCAATAGAGTTACCACCTTGAAGTCTTATAGTAGAGTTGTTAAAAGCAGGAAAGGATTAAGAGGTCAATTCCCAGGATTATAAGAGCTTGTAATCGAATCATTGCTCGCATGATAGTGAAGTACTTGGTGAAATCCTACTGTGGTAGGTGGTAGTTTCACTCCCTTGAACAAGGAGGTTTCCACGTACATTGTGTGTTCTTTACTTATTGTTTGTGGTTATTTACTTTCATTTCTTAGTAATTGTTCTTAGTCAAGGACCTGTTCCCTCGTCTCGTGGTGGACTCATACGAGGCAACCCAAGTCATGCTTTTTCATTCTCCAAAACTTGAGAGGATGATCATTAAGAAGTGCAAGAGAAGTAATGACACAAATTGTAATCAACATTTGAAGAATCTCACAAGCTATCCACATCACTGAATGCAGAAATCAAGTTCAAGTGTCATATTATGACTTAATTAGTCAAGAGCATTTATTTCATAATTAAACCTAATATTGAAATCTGCAGGTCTTTCTTACATGTAAAGGTGTGTTCATATTTTCTTCATCGAATTTTATTCGTCAAAACTCCAATTTATGATTGATCAGTTGTATCTCTTCTGACTATGTTCCATATCTGAATATGATACCTAATGATTATATCAGGAAAAGGACTCTCACCGAATAAGAACTTATCGTAAGTTTGAATCAAAACTCTGAGGCGATCATTATTGCACAACTCGGTAGCAGTGCTTCCAGGACTTATACCAAATCTCCCATAGAGAGGATTCATTAGAATCTTGTAGAAATAGTTTATCGTTACATTCCCATCTTTCTTAGCCTTTATCCTGTTCTCGAAGAGAGTAGTAACAGAGTCTTCAAACAGGCTTCCTCACTCTTCTCAAAGAGGAATCCACTCATTGCCTCATTGGGACTACAGTGTAGCCTATTTATTTTTTTTCATATTTGAGTTCCTCACTAAAGTAAACTTCTACAAACTTCCCTATCGGGATGACCAGAGTCTTATCTCCTGTTCAATAGGAGAGAAAGGGCCTTTTCATTTTCTTCATCCTCGGGCAGAGCACATATGCTTGGATAAAGCCAAAGAGGCTATCTATGACCCACTCACGCAAATCCCCATGCCAAACAGGCTTCCTAGTAGGCATGATGTTTTACATCATTACAAAAGGATAATGCGAGTTTACATCATAGTAGTGTAGATTCTCACCTATAGGTATATAGGCATCCACGGACCACTGTAGTAAGTAGTAACCTTCTCTCTGAAACTTATCCTCATTGTAATTTGGGATGTGGATGGGTCATTTATCAAATTCATAGAACTTTTAATGAAAGAGATATAAGTGAAGGATGAAAGGGTAAGTTTTTTCTCTATGTTGACCTCTAGCTGATCCTAAATCAGCTTTTGGTTCTTTAGCATCACATTCCTAAAGAGAAGGATGCCCTTTCACAAATTATTTAGAAGAAATTACACTGAGAGACACTAAACTTAAAAAATTACAAAAAAATAACCTTCATTGTATAAACATGTATAGTTGGTGTATATTTGTGTATCATAATGTATATTATACACATTGTATAGAAATGTATATTTTCTATAACTTTTGACAAACCATATTGTATAGTCATGTATAGTTTCGGTGATTTTGGGCTATTTTTTTTGTAAATAAAACATGGATTACTTTTTTTGTAAACATTTTTTTTTTTTGTTTATATATGTAATTTCCCCAATTATTTAAGTATTTCACTCCTCAATGCCTTTGTTTAGCCTATTTAATCAGCTGGAGCATAGGTTTCTAACAGTGGTTCGACAATAGAGAACAGAACATCTCTGAGAAAAGAAAAACAAATACCATAAGACACTTATATTAGCTAAAGGATTGAATTCTATATTATCTTATGTTCAGATATTAAATACCAACAAATCAAGAAAATGGTACGAGTATTATACTGCACTTACAGAGATTGAGATCTTATTATTATGTAAGAAGATGGACAAAATCTCAATTGGCGATGATAGTGATTATACATCTATTAGTGCACCTGTACCATATAATTATGGATGTAAGATTGATTCCTTTCTACACAATTTTAGATCATACCCTTAAAGCCCTTAAGAAATAGCGAAAACATAGGTTTGCAAACCTCTCTGAATCCCCAGAAGAGAGTTATGGTCGACACTATCTTACTCAAGGAGCATGACCCCATTGCCGAATAGAATATCTAAACTGGGGCTGGGGACTTTCATTTGATCAAAGGGCTTCTTTCGCCTTTCAGGTCTTTCTCGCGTCTTACTAGACCTCTAGGAATATAGATATTCTTTAATTAGTCAATTTTGGTATCCATTTTTTATGGAATCCACATGCCCTAAAGAGGCCTAGTTAATCAGATGATTTTGTTTGGTTGGAAGTATTAATGACTCTTTGGGTCATTTTCATGTTAATGTCTTCTTTATGTTATTTAGAGCTTTCCCATAGTGAATTCAAGTCATTTATGAATTGCTGACATTGATAGTTCAATTTTCTAGTCATTCATTTGGATTTTATGCAGCTTTCTCTGTTTTGCTGCTTTGAAAACTTGAAAATTTGACTTTGGTAAACAACATGGGTAAAGAGCATTGGCATAGAATTCTAATAGCTCTATCAGCTCCAAAAGGGTCATTTTAAGCTGGTGGCATGGCCCTCGAGTCCCGAGGCTTTCAGTATGAGTTTATGTCATTTAGCATTTTAGCTTTCAAGTTATAGCCTAAGTTTTGACTCCAATTAATGTTCTTAGAAATCGTGCCCAAATGACAATTCTGTCAGCACGGTAGCTTCGGAATGTTGAGTTTCATCTAGAATGACCTTTCAACCATCTCCCTAGGCTTCCAAAATAATTCTGAGCCCTTTTATGGATTTTGGTGAAATTTGGCATATGGAAGTGGAACTCACATTCAATCAAAATGACCTCCGTAGAAATTTTGATTGTGCTATTGAGTTCAGAATATCAAATGCAATGGGGATAACATATTTGATTTGTGTGCATAAGGTTCTAAACGAATCCTAAGTACCCTATCAGGGATTTTGAAACTTGGAAAAAATAGTTGGTGCAGGCCCCCATTTACTCTTTGCATGAACAGGACCGCGCTCGTAGAGGCTAGTGAATGGACACTCCATGTTTGTGGAGCTTGGCTTGGGCAAGCCTCCACATTTATGGGCTAGGGGCAACATTCACGGAGCTTTACGAGGGCTGATCCTCCATGTTTGTGGGCCCTTTTGGTCTTGTTTGCAGAGTACATCTTTGTCTGGTCCTTTAATTAAAAGGATAGACGAGTTCAGTTCATGATCCGACCTTTAAAGTGTGATAACTTCGTCAATTTAGCTCCATTTTCAGTGATTCAAAGCTTGGGGTGTCAGGGATCTCTATTTGTACTTATAGGAGTGATCGAGGGATGTTGAAAATTGTCTGTTTGAGGTAACGTTTTGGTTAGAACAGGCTGCCCCTCTCTCTTTTCTTAGTTAATTTTGGAAAAATATTGCATGAATGGTTTCTAGCCGTTCTGAGCCCTGAATTTGTTCTGTCTTGGGACACAAGTTTGAAAAATTATTTTGGACTTTTTAATAGAGTTAGATGCGAGTCTTTTGGGCTAGTCCCACTTCCCGTTTTAGACTCCAACTTTGTTCATATCTGAATTTAGTGTTTTTGGTATCAAAATGACCATATTGATGTTATAATTCTATTTTTGTTATCTTGGCAACATTCAGAGGTTGTTTAGAAGGTTAAAGATCTGAATACATGATTTAGAGCTCGCACAGTTTGCTTTTAGGTAGGCTCAACTTCCCTCCTTTTAAACTCAGTTTGACTAGGCAAATGTATGTGGATTTGCATGAATTTGGGGTGGGTAACTAGTTGTTCATGTTAAATTATTAGAAACCATGTTTTAGGCTACTTTTCGAGTATTTTGGGTGTTAAAGCTTTTCTAATTGCTATTCTGATGATACTTGTCTTAGAATTGGAATGGTATTTGATTTTCATATTTAATAACCGCGCTAAACAAAAAAAGATCGTTCTAAACAAAACTCCATGTTCCGTTTACCCAAATTTTACTTCAAACGCCACTTTTCAAGATATAATAGGTCTTTCAACACAACAACTGCACAACATCCAAACAAACGACCAAACTATCAATGCCAGTAGATCATAAATGACCTGGGTAGCTATAGGAATACTCTAACCAATGAAATATGCGTGGAAATACCAAAATGACTTGGAGGGTTATTACAACACCACTGACATCATATGCATGCAAATGGAGAGGATGATTAGAATCAATCACTTATGTTGTTTGAACCCCATTATTAGATGTAGCTTGTGTCTTTCAGACGCCATTAATAGTTGTTCTTGTGATCATGAATTTGCGGAAGCTATCAATGAGGATACCCAGAAATTGAGTTGTTGAAGAAAAGAAGAATTGAGAAGGAGAAATGACATTTGTAGTAAGATCCTCGTGTAGCTCTGATACTATGAACTTAATCAGTCCACCATGGATGGACTTATTGAAGATGAAGAAGATGAAGTAAGCAGAAGAAGATCTATATTGTATTGATTCTTCAAGTATTAGAAGTTATATTATCAAGGTACATCTCATTGAGTATACATACAACTGTATAGAGGTGGCAAATGGGTGGATTGGATCGGATTTGGATGAATTGAATATGGATTGAGCTAAAATGGATTGGACCACA
>JBCEWC010018461.1:0-11955 GCA_038996855.1 Solanum aculeatissimum
GTTGGTGAACCAAATGTCGTATTTTATTAGCTAGGTCCTCTGATAATTTATGATTTTTATTATATGATATAAAAATCATGTTGAAAAGCTAATGTAATAGAACATTCCCCAATCCTCTAGGCTTATGATAAGTAAATTATGTTGTATAGATACGTATGCTCAGTTATATGAAAACATATTTGATAATTCTTGTTATATTCAAATATTTATGAATTGATATTATCCAATAACTAATTGATTCTTATATTTTTATTTTAACCTCATCAATTCAAAATTTTAAAATCCAAAAATAGACTGGTCTTGATTATTTTATCCCCAATAAGAAAAGTGTTACAAAATACCCATTTTTCAATTTTAAGTTGACCAAATTACTTTTCTACCCTTTCTTTTCTTGCCTATAAGGCATAAGTAGGTATTGCCTCAAAGACAAGAGTTATAGCATAGCTCAGAACTTATACTGAGCACTATAGTGCAACATCTTGCACATGGGGCATAAGTTACTCTTGTTGTTGCCTCTAAGTCAAGTGTTTTAGTGTATTTGATAAGTTATAATTACATTCAACAGCGTAAGATCTTGCCTATAAGACAGAGTTATTTTTGTTAAACTTATACAAATTGTTTGTTAGATCCATATTTAAAATATTTTTTTTTGATAAATGTCTTTTTCAATTAATAACTCAAAGGCAAGAGTTATAACATGTTCAATAAGTTATACTTACATTCAAAGGTGCAAGATCTTGCTCATCAGGCATAAACAAATATTGCCTTAAAGACAAGAGTTATAGCGTATCTTAGAAATTATACTGAGCATAATAGTGTAACATCTTACCCATGAGACATAAGTTACTTTTGTTGTTGCCTCTAAGTCAAGTGTTTTAGTGTTTCTGATAAGCTATACTTACATTCAGTAGTGTAAGATCTTGCCTATAAGGAAGATTTTAATTTTATGAAATAGTTGAGGGACAATTTTGTCTCAAAATAAATTTTTAAAGGAATTGGGGGCATTTTTGCAAAGCCACCCTTATTGAGGGAAATTCTATCAACAACATTCCCTAAAAGGGGTATTTGTGAACTTTACTCATTACATTTAGGTATCAAGTATATTCAAATACAAAAAATAATAAAACTTTTGTCTAGGTATCAAGTACAAAGACACAATTTTCATATACCAGACAAATAGTTTATTTAATAGATTAATTTTTTATTCAAGTATCAAGTATCTACAAGTATCATAATGTTCAATTATGATATGTTGTACAAATATATCAGCAAATGCTACCTCAATTGAGGAGATTATACATATCATAGATATGGATATGTTATTTTGATACATGAAAAAGCCTAGTAGTGTGTTGATGCAAAAATAGGTTTTATGTTTTTTGGGGATTCTTGGACAGAGAATTCATTCTTCAAGTAGCAAGTACCTAATTCTAGGATCCTAAATTTAAGTATCAATTGTCAACAAGGAAAAAAACATAAAACTTTTGTCCAGGTATCAAGTACCATGACACAATTGTCATGAACCAGACCAATATTTTGTTTAAACAATGTAACAGGTATCTAATCAAGGTATCTAAAATGAAAAATCAAGTATCAAGTATCACGTATCGATTATCAGGTATCACGTATCAAGTATCAATTATCAAGTATCAAATATCTATTATCAATTATCAAGTATCAAGTATCATGTATCAAGTATCATGTATCAAGTATCATGTATCAATTGTTTTAAAAAATAGACTAAGTTACTAACAAACTTCTTAGTATGTAAAATCAAGTATCTAGTATCAATTGCTAAGTAGCATTTGAAGTAGTCATGTATCAATAATATGAAAAAATATGATACCTTAGTTGTTTCCGGTTGTCTATTCTGTGCTTAGTGAACGTCAACATCATCAGTAGTGTTTTGCTGAATGTTTTGATCATCGCAACTGATGAAATTGAGTATCTCACTGGTCTTTTTATTTATCAAAGACTCCAAAGCATTAAACCTCTTGTCGACCTTTTAAGAATGACATTTGGTATCAGTGACGTATGGTGATTTGTTTTTCTGTGGTGAAAAAGTATAAAAAAAAATTGAATATGCAAACATATTGACACTTACATATTTCTTCACATATTTCTTGACAAACTTTATCACTTTTTTTAAATCTTCATTTGAGCTTTGTTTGTCATGGGACGATGAAGATTGAGGCGTCTCCGATGACTTTGCATAATTGGATGTCTTTTCTGGAGTCTTGGAAAAGTGCACTGATTTCTTACGCTTGGTAGGTGGAACTGTAACAACTTTGGTAGCATGCACAAACTTACACTTTATTGGGGGTGATGGTGGAGTTGATGTAGATGCACTGCGTTTTGACCTTCTCAGCAAATATGCAGGTGGTTCAGTTATGAAATCCTCAAAACCAGGAATCTCTCGTGCTCCCGCAATGTTGTGCTACCCCGAAGATGGAGTATGAATGCTTGGTGAAGAAGGTTCATTGGATAGAAGAATGTTGGGGCCTGACAATTGAAATTCTGCTATTACTTCAGGTGTTGCAACCAAGTTGAAACAAATAACCTGATAGAAATTTTTTATTGATGTTTGGTAATAATTGTTGTAACAAGTACAAAACATGACTAAAAAATATTAATTGAAAAAATTTGAGATGATTGATACCTTGTTAAATATAGTAGACATGAGAAAATCGTATTTTGACCTTAGTCTTGTAACTTTCCAGTTCAAGATCCTAGGAATGTTATTTCCCCCTTAATAGCAACATCATCCGGGACATTAGAGGCACACTCACATATCCATGCATTTAGCACGTATGATATGCCTGACAGCCGATACAATTTCTTTGATTTAGTAAACGCCTGTCTAAAGCTTTTGATCAGTTTATTAAACACAACTAGTCCCCATGGATAATTAATATAACTGCCATCCTCCACAAATCAAAAGTGTTGTACTCGAATAGGTGACTGGTCAATTTGAGAAAATAGGAAGGTGTGAATGAAGTAGATGATAGCCATCTGGACAACGTCTTCTGTGTTGTCCCATTGACCAATGCTAAAACGCTGAACCAGTGTCCCTTTATTTTATACCATTGGGGGACTCAGAAAAGTATTTACCCAACAGTTTGCTAGGGGCTGCGTCGGTGTAATGATAGTCATCGGGATTGCCTGAACATTTTAACCCAGTAATTAGGGCAAAATCTCTGATAGTAAAATGAAGGACATTTTCCCTAGCGTGTCGGATATGCAACTCGTTGGGTTGGTCTTGCTTGACCTCAAGAAGCAACAAACACTTTATTATTTGCCCTTGAAAATTGCATTGAGGTATATTGAGGTAAGGACCAAAAATAGATTGTTGAAATCTTTCAAATCCATCTTCTCCAATTGATGACTTTATGTTATTGGCAAAAGCAGAGTTGTAAGAGGCTCCAAACCTAAGACAATGTTTAGGAATTTGATGTACAACATAGCTTGATCCCTGTATTTTGGAGTAATGAAGAACTTAATACTAGTAAGAAATAACAGAACTGTGATTTGTATCAAACACTCATGTTTGAAAATTAATATTTCAATTTATGTACTGCATTTTTGAGACATGAAAGTTGAATAAAAGGCATTAGATACTTAAGTTATAATTTTGATACTTAAGTTGAATAAAGACTTTAGATACTTATGGTTAGATACTTCATACATTGAAAAACATGATGGTGTGAGATATATGCATTTGTTTATGCATAAAAATGTATATATGTACCAAAAATTGAGGATTTTGTAATTCATGATACTTGAACAACATATTTTGTTAAAAAAAATTTCTGTAGATATTTGATTCCTAAATTTAGAAATTTCATACTTAGTTATATTTTTAGATTTTTTAATTTTTATATACTTGATACTTGAATGTGTGTCCTTAATCTGAAATTTTGATACTTCAATTATGAGTTTCGATTTTATGGACATCACCTAATTGCATGTCCACAAACCTAATATATTGATACCATGAATGTATCAAACAAATACCAATTAATGTTAAAAAACATCCAAAAAACATATATATAAGAAAAATTCATAATGTTATCTCCAAACGTTTAGATTTTAAAATTGTGTATCAAAAATTTATCAAGGAAAAAATTAAACTGTAAAATTTTTGTATATTAAAACACACCTTTGGCAATACTGGTCTGTTTGTAATGGGTACAAGATTTTTCCATTTTTTTGCATGTGATTTTCGATTTGTTGATTTAGAGCTTGAAGGTACATCCTTTGTGGCCTCTGTCTCTACTATAAAATCATCTTCAATGTCGTCTTCCTCGGAGTTTTGTGAACAATTGCCTGATTGTTCCAAATTAGTTTCTTCACTATGCTCACAATCCTCTGCTTCTTGATTAATACCGACGCTAGGGTTGGATTGAGAAACCATTTCTATTGTTTAGTGATACCAAGTAGTATGGGAAAAGGTTTGGATGAAAGAAGGAAGAAAAAGTTCAATTAATTTCTTTAAAGTATTCAAATAATACTCCCTTCAAAATATATTTACTTTATTTTAAACCCCTCTTTAAAATAGGTTTTAGTAAATCTCGCTTTCCTATTTTTATTTGAAATGTCTTGGTTAGTAAGTTTAGCTATTTGTCGTTTGCTTTTTCCAATTCAATTGATTAAGTTATTATTATTATTATTATTATTATTATTATTATTATTATTATTATTATTATTATTATTATTATTATTATGTTTACTCAATTAATTATTTTAAAAGATCTTTGAAATGATTTTAGAATTTTTTCCTTTACTTAGTCAATTTTAACAAAAGGTTACTTTTTCTCTCAAATATTTTAGTATGTAAAGTTAGGATTTATTTTGACTAATGTTATAAAATATCCTCATTATTTTAAGTAATTTTTCCTTATAGTTAGTCTAATTTTTCTAATAGCCGGATAACCGCGTGTTAGCGGCCATTTCAAGTGCGTAAAATCTTTTTGAAATGAAAATTTGAACCTGAACTCGTTCTTTGGGATTGTAAAAGAGATTTTTTCTGTTTAGATCTTTTTAAAATCATTTTAACTATTTTCTTGATTTTTCCTTTAAAAAATTAAATGGCGATTCTATATTTTTCTAAAAATTGATTTTTTCAAAAATCAAAGTCAATTTTTTGAAAATTGATATTTTCCCATTAAACAACTACTATTCCAGTTCAAATATATCAAGGCAAATTTGACATATACTATTCCTATTCCAAAACACAAAGCTAAATATAGTTTGCCTTTCTAGTTTTGGTTATCGTTTATGAAAACAAAATGAAAATTTACAGACACATAAATGACGAAATATCAACCACTCTATCTTTATCTGGCAGATTGAACACATCCCTAGGCTTGGGTGAATCGTCGTTTTTACTTGCGTAGCCTTCTTACGCCTTGTCGATGCCATATTTCATAGTAGTGCAACATATCTTCTGCGAAGATACTGTCTATCAAGTGCATGAGCTGGGACTGAAATACCATCGCTAAGGTATTCATCATATGAAGCTACCAATACACCATAGTCCCTGCAGTAAGTGTACAAAAAATTAATATGACACCAAAGTAAATTAAAAAATTAAGAATTATATAAAAACTTACAGGCTGTCACTTCCTTATTGACAATGCCTTGAACAAATTTGACTTTAAAAGAAATTTGTTGATCAATTATCTCACCAGTTGACTTGTCCTTGTATGCATCAAACATGAACCAGTCAGTCCTACCAGTTTTTTCAAAAAAATCATTTTCGTGTAGATACATTGACAACATGACTGTCATTTTTTGAATTTCCACCGATGAATGTTTACTTGATACTTGATGTTTGAATTTATGTATTATGTTCGGATACTTGATATTTGAAAAAAATATTTATGTTATTTGTCTTGAGGATACTTGATACTTGAAGTTAGGTAATTAATTTAGATAATAAATACTTGAAGTAGGATTTTTCAATTTAATAATTATCCAATGACCCAAATGCATAAAATCTAGGTATTTGTATCAACACAGAACTAGTGTGTTTTTCATGTATGACAAAAAGCATATCCACATAAAAAATAAAATAAAATATATGTTTAGATACTTGATATTAGGACAAAAAATTGTTTACTAATCATCCAATAACCCAAATGCATAAAATCTTGAATTTATGTACTTGATATCTTGGTATATACTTGATACTTGAATCTATCTATTTGATTATTGGACACAATTTTAGACTATTTATTTTGTAGATACTTGATAATTGAATTAATGTACTTGAAATGTATATTTGATACTTGAAGGATGATTTTTCAGTTTTGAAAAATCCCCCAAATGGATATCCACAAACACCTGATGTGCTTGCGTGTATCAAAATAACATATACCTACACTAAATGAAATTTATGTATCAATTCACTAAATTCATACACAAAATCAACACAACAACGACATGTATATATTTGATACATGAAAATAATGTAAAAAACATTTGACCAACAAGTAAAGAAAACTGTATCTTAAATTGTTTCAACAAAAACGAAATTGTAAAATTTAGGTCGAAGAAACATATCCCCATCAACAAAGGGTGAATGGTAATGGACTCTTCCTTTTTTTCTCTTTTTTGCATGTCGTTTTGGGTCTTTGGATTTTGAAGTTGAGGCTACATTCTTGATGACCTCCATCTCTTCTTGTAAATCCTCTTCAATGGAGTCACCTTGTGGATTATGGACAGCGTCGCTTGATGGGTCTAGATGAGTTTCTTGAATGTTATCACTGTCAGCAACTAATGTTGGTTGAGAATCCATTGAAATTTTTCACTGATCGAAGGACGAAATCAAATTGGAAAAAACTTTCAAACAAAGAATGAAGGAATTTTTTTTGAAATTATGATTAATTGTGATAAGTTGGGTAACTGATCAGTAATTGACACTGATTAGACTAGAAAAGCAAAACAAATGCGTAAAAATAGTTATTAAATGTGTGGAAAAAGGTTTTATGTTAAGTATCTAAAATAAGAGAGAATGTAAAAATATGAGATTTTTATAATTTTTTTATACGGTAGAGAATATTAAAAATTTGGGTAAATTATTTTGTTTAATTCTATAATTTTTCATTTTAATATTCTCAATTTCAATGAAATCGACCCATTTGACATCCTTAGTTTAAATCATTTTACAATATTTCCTCCACTTAAAACAGAATGAACTAGCACAAATTTTAAGAAAATGTAGAAGATCTTTTAATTTTGTAGTTCTAAATTAAAGTTATATCAAATGTATCAAAATACCCTTTAATCTTATGGTCTTGAACATGCAACATGGAAAGCTAAAATTAAAGTGTTGCTTAAAAAAAAAAGAAGTCATTCTTTTTTTAAATAAACTAAAAAAGAAAAAAAGTCATTCTTTTTTAAACATAGGAGTATGTCTAGTTTTAAGAAAATATGATCAAAGCATTTTCTGATATACGTTGTTATCATTAAAAAAACAATAGATATACATGTAATTAAGGAAATCTATATACCAAAATCTGTCCATTCACATCTGACTGTGCTTACCATGAAATTATTTTTTCAAAAATGATTTGTGAAACTCATAAATGCATTTTTTGCTAAAAGAAGAAAAGAAATGGGTGTTGGGTATGTATTTTATATTGAAACAACAATATTATATCTAGTGAAATTTCATAAATACGGTCCGAGGAGCTCATATTGAAACAATGTGAGGTTTTTTCTCCTCTCTTTTGACAATTGAAAAGGTAACGTTCACATCTTCCGGCACCACATCCTCCAATAGTATTTAGTGTGCATCTAAATTAATTAAAGCCACTTGTCCACTTATTTCTGTTGTCCTTTTAATTTCATAAATTAAACACATACTATTAAATATCTATTTTAATATAATGAACAAGTAAAAATAGTAAGGGGGAGTAATACACAAAGTATATTAAAGGCTGGGATGGTCGGATTTCTCTTCCGCTGCAGATTCATTTTCTATCAATCATATCTAAAAGTCTGTGTCTTCTCTTTGATTTATACATTTAGTTTGAAGATATGATTTACTACACTATTCTTTGTGTCTATTCATATAGCTTATTTTTTTAGTTAGTCTCAAAAAAATAATATATTTTTATATTTAGTACGTAATAATTTAATTTTAAAATATTCATATTACTCTTAATGAAATGATTGTTTAGCTATACAAATATTGACTTATTTTAGATCACAAGTTTTAAAAATCTTTCTTTCTTCCTTAAATTTCATGCCAAATCAAACTAACTCATATGAATTGGGATGGAGGAAGTAACATGTTTCAATACTAGCTAGATACCAAACCTATTTAATACAGATGTGCATAAGATATATATATATATATATATATTTGTATATTTAAAAAAGAATAATATTTTTCTTAGCAATATTTTAATTTATTTTTTTAGTGGAAAATTTAAGACTATAGATGAAAAGACATATTAGTACATTTGACATAAGTTTAATTTAAAATTATAATATATTTTTTTTATTCTGTATCAAATCAAACGAAGTCATTTTGTACAAAATGAAAGAAATAGTATCTTATTTGTCATAGTTTTTGTGACACTCTTCTCCTTTGTAATCTATTCTAAAATGAAAGATACCTTTCTAACCCTTTGGGTGGCTTAGTGGTTTGAGTTTTGAACTTCCGTGTTAAAGGTCTCAAGTTCAAGAATTCTTGTCAGTGAAAGCAACAATTTTGTCTTCACGGTCAAGCTCGTTGCACCAGACTTGCCTAGTGAGGATTACCTCTCCTATGTGATTTGTGAGCTATTGCATAAGAGAGGAATGTGCCCACCCAAAGAGCAGTGGCTGCAGATTTTTTCTCGTAAAAAAATAAAAGATGCCTTTTTAGATGGATGTTACACCCGGTGAAATTACCAAAATACCTCTAGATGAGAAAACGCTTGCATAACGCATCTTTCCAAAAATATTTTGGCAAATATGAGGCAAAAAATGCGATCAACAAAAAATATTATGCAGAAAAATGGTCTGGGTAGATTTTTAGCGCAATCAGAACAAAAGATAATTTTTCGAAGCAAAAATATAATTCAGAAGAGTGCATGACATGTCCGCATCATGAACTTTTTGCGTATTTGCACTTAATGATGATCCTAGTATTTTCTACGGGATTAGAAATTCGATCAAAATTTTTTTGACAAAAATTATACTAGGCGAGTCCATGTCCGCGACGTGAACTTGTCACACAGTAGTACAAAATTTTAGTTTTTTCCGAAAGACATTCCAGACTTTTTTTCACTCCTAAATGTAATCCACGATCAATATAGGTTATTGTTTTTACCTAAAAGGGGTTCTTAAACCCATTCCTAAGTCCCTATTACGTTCTCACTAAGAAACTAGGGCTAAGACGAGAAGAAAAGAGCTAGAGATTCAAGCGATTGAAGAAACAACTCTTGCTAATTCATTGTCTACCTTCATCCCAGGTATGTAAGGCTAAACTAAAACATGAGAATGTTCTTTCATGTGCCCCTATTGATGGTAATAGAGTGATTGTGAAAGTGATGACCTCTATACATGTTTTCTATGAATGTTTTCTTGTAAATTATATACATCCTATGTATTTTCATATGTTAATGATCATCATAAACTTGGTTTTACTGATTTAATACTTTTCATGAGTTAATTCAGAAATTATGTATATTATTTTATAAAAGATTGCATGAATGAATCTAGGGGTTGAGTCTGGAGCCTTGACTTGAGAATGTTGATTGTGATTGTGAAGTCAGCATGATGATTGGATGATAGAACTTGATGGTCCTGTGAGTCTTCATAATTGAACTCTAAAAGATTGGTCTAAATTGAAAGTCCTCCAACGTAGTTGTCTAATTCACTCTTGAAAGATCAATGGGATTGATTGGTCAAATTATTGAAAATGTAATGAAGATTTGATTAGATGGTTGATAGGCCAAAAGGCTCGATTGTGATAAAATTAATGGGTTGATAAGAGTCCTTATGAGACTCATTGATTGGATTGATTGAGATGCATTGCTTATGAGTATTGAGTCTTGAAAAGAGTATCGAGTACCGAATTGAGTGAGAGTAAGTCCGACTTGAACTCATTAACTACGTCTCCAATTGTAGGAGAGGATTGAAACCATTAAGATAGGTGTTTCCTCTTGATAGGTCCATGAAATAATAGAAGACGCAATTGATTGGATCCATCATGGATTCTATTTATTCTTACCCTGGTAAGGTATTGAACAATTGTGGCAACATCAACAAGAATATTGTACGATCACTGGCTTATTAGTGATTGCTGTCGGATAAGAGAAACTCTAGATAGGTTTTATACTGATAGTACTCTGATTTGATTAGGTTTGATTCAGACCAGATTGGATTTGTATTGATGGGTCATTGCCTACTCTTTCTTCTTGCTTTAGATAGACATTTGACATCCTGATTGAGTTTTCTATTTTTTTGATTTAAGTTATCTGAGTTAATAGTATTCTACCATGATGTATATTTCATTAAGACATTTTACATACTCGTACATTCCATGTATTGACATCCATTGGGATTGCATCATTTAATGATGCAAAAATAGGTAATAGAGATCGTCAACAAGCACACCGTTGCAGATTTATTGCAGTCAGTTGATTTGGTGAGTACTCCCTTGCTTCTGGAAGATACTCATTTATATTTTCATTTATCTTGAGTTAGTACTTTATTTTCTTGATTAGGGTAGCCATGTCCTATCATGGTACCATCTAGATAGTTTAGATAAAGGCTTCATAGACTAAATTTGAGATTGTTGATTTGGAGATTTATTGGCTAGTTCTTTCATACTAGTCTTATTTAGTTGATTTGATAGATTTGTTGGCCCTTGATCTTTGCTTTTGATTGGGTTATTATTCTACTTGAGTTGATCTTGTCAAGTTAATGTTATCCACTGTTAGATTGGGATTGAATAAATGTGATGAGGCCAAGTAGTTCGCTTAGGGATTAGCAATAGTCTTTGAGTGTCGGCCACGCCAAGGGTACCTCTTGGGGCGTGAAAAACTTGGTATCAAAGTATAGAGTTCAAGTGTACTAGGGAGTCTATGAAGTCGTGTCTAGTAGAGTCTTGTTTATGAGTGTGATGTGAACCACACATTATAAGCAGGAGGCTATAGGACATTAGGAAAAGTTACACTTCTTTCATATTCTAATTTGTGCTATAGAGTTAAATTTTATGGAAACTCTCTTCTAATTCATGCATTATGCATTTGTAGACTCCAAGAAGAGCTGCTAGAGGAAGAAGGCATTCTGCTAGACATAATCTTGACCAACCTGAGCCCAAGAATCGGGATGAACCGATAGGCCCAACTGTCCCTGAACAACCACCACAAGCCGATATCTCTAAAGCTAAGATTTTCCAGGCCATCCAGACTTTGGCCCAGGCTATGACAACACTGGATTGCTAGACAGAGAGCAGACAGATAGGATGTTCCAGAAACATTCAAAGTCTGTGAGTTCTTGAGGATGAACCCGCCTGAGTTCACAGGGTCTACACCCAATAAGGACCCGAAGAACTATATTGATGAAATTCAGAAAATGTGTCAAGTAATGTATGTGGATGATGTTGACAGAGTTGAGTTGGTTTCCTACCAGCTCAAATGTGTTGCCAGACTGTGGTTTGACCATTGGAAGGAGAACAGAGGAGAAGGAGCCCCAGTTCTGACTTGGACAGTGTTTGAAGAAGCTTTCTTGGGGCGTTTCTTTCTAAGAGAGCTGAGGGAGGCCATGGTAAGGGTGTTTTTGAATTTGAAATAGAGCTCTATGACTGTGTAGGAATATTATCACAACCCGGATAGGGGTCCTAGATGTGACATGGAGAAAGAGGACCCGAAGACCATCGATCAAGCCATCATAGCACCATTACACTCATCATCGGTTCAGAAACGCGGAAGCTAAAGCATGTAGCACATAAGC
>JBCEWC010018463.1:0-11954 GCA_038996855.1 Solanum aculeatissimum
CAAGAAGCAATTGGGCTAGGACAAAGGATAAAAATGCATGAAATTTACGTAGATGGCACGAAAATTGCAAATGGAACCACAATAGGATACAAGAAGCTTCACAGGCTAGAAAAGGGGATGGTGAATAATGCTTATAGTGTGATGATAAAAATAATTGGATCAAGGGGAACCCCTTTGATTTCATCAGTTGGTCTCCATTTTGACCCCTTTTGGAACTCAGTAGGCAGGTAGCTGCATGATGGTCCACTTAGTTTAGCACATTCTGCCGATCGAACTTCTATAAAAATGAATTAGAAACGCAGGATGTGATAATAAAGTGTTTTCAGTTGCTAATTCTAGCGCCGTTTGTTGATACGGTGGACTAATCAAAATGCCCTGCTACTAAATCTTCTCCAACTTCTAATGAATAAAGATATATGGATATTTGACGCCAGAAACTGACATCTTCTCATTACCTTATTATCATTTCTCCATTGTATAAGAAAGTTCTCACCATAAAAATTTACATCTTTTCATGACCTATATTTTAAGCCTGAACAATTTAAAACACAAAATTTAAAAGAAACAAAGGGTGTGTAATGTATATATGACAGGAAAAAGATTTTCAATTTTGTATTGTTTTGTAACTTGTCAGATGTTTTAAAATATTATTCTCTACAAAACACGTTCTTTAAAATGAGGAAATGACTTTCTCAACAGAACATGCAAATTGAATTCTATAAATAATATTCTAAGTTCATTGTCACTCCTTCCCGATCCCCACCCGTCCAATGGCCCCATTCCTTGACCATCCCACCCCATCCTATCATTCTAGTATTTTTCTAATTACGCATAAAAGCTTTTAGAATAACATTTTTCCCCCTAAAAGATAGGTAAAAGTTCTATTCATTTTTTTTCCGAGAAAGCAGTTTCCACAGAAAGCATTATCCTTCCTTAGTAAGGTACAGATAGAGAACTTTTATTGTTTCAACTTCTCTTTTTAATACCGCCTGTTTAATTTTATATGACGATTCATTTTTCTTTTTAATCAGTGTAAAAAATAAAAGTAATACGTTTCTATATTTAATAAAATTTAACGTTTTAAAATATTCATATTATTTTTAATGAAATGATTTATAGCTACATAAATATCAATCATTTATTTGAGATCATAATTTTTTTAAAAAAATATCCCTTAAATTCCTGCCAAAGCAAATTATATTATATAAAATAAAACGGAAGGATTATACAAAAGAGAATCTTTGTGTGTCCAAAATGTGGTAGTGGTGGGTGACCACCATGCAGGCATGCATGCACCAACTTGGGTTGTTCCTTTATCACTGTAGTGATCAATCATGCAAGTACTAGGAACAAGACAATTCGACCGATAGCAATCTCTAGCACATTTTCCCATTCAAAAAGTGAAATAAAGAACAAAAGTGACAAGTTCATACTAATTACAAGGACTCAGTTTCTCGAGATAAGATTGTAAACTTAGGTGTTTGGCTTCACTCACATTTTAAAAGTTAGGTGTTGAAAAGTGAAAAAGTTTATATGGTGATGACTGAAATGTGTAGTCTCCTTAAAAGACTTGAATGAATGAAATGTGTAGTCTCCTTAAAAGACTTGAACTGTCCTTCTGCATAATACGGGGTGTTGCAGGATGACAAAGTTTTCCATCGATGAGCGGTTTCCTTGTAAGGGTTAAACAGTCCTCGTACTTAATACGAAGTATTAAAGAATAAAAAGTTTCATATTGATGATTAATGAGATAAATGATTTTCTTACAAAGTTTGAACAATCCTCATCATTTGAGCTAGCTTTTGGGTATGAGTTAGTGTCACGACCCCAAATAGGTCGTAAGTGACACCAACACTAACCCTTCGGTGGGAGAACCATTGCTAAAATACAACTAAGCAACTAACAAGAGAATAAATATTTAAAGATGTGGAAACAAATTTAAATATAAGTTAAGTTGAGTTCCCACAAACTCAAACAGAAAGAAATATAAGTATTGCAGAAACAACCCTCCCTGGAATGTGAAAACTATTATACCAAAACTCTACCCAAGTGTCCAAGATAAGGGGATAAAACCCCAGAAGATTATAACAATAAATAACTAAAATGTCTGAGTCCAAAAATTAATGGACTAAGAGAATAGATGAATCCATGAAAGCCTAAACGAGCTGGCTCATCCTTGAATTTGGTAGCTTGTTGCTCTCCTAACCGAGTTCTGTAAAAAAACCACCTGAAGATGCCTTTTACTGAACAAAGAAAGAACAAGTACAATAATAGTACATATAACAATAGTGTATTGATAGGATCATGCGGCTATTCCTTTAAGCAAAATATCAACACAGGTGATTACAATTGAAATGACCCTAAAGGTCATTTTTGGTACTTTTGATAAAGTTATAATTTTACTCCTCGTGATAGTTTTTTCAAGTCCTAATTGGTTGGTTTTGAAAGTTGATTTTTGAAAATTCTATGAAAAGTTGAGTTTTTGCTAAAAAGTTGAATTTTAAAGGGTTAACTTACTCAATTTTATGTTTTAGAGTCATTTGAGATTCAAATCTCATAACAAAATTTTGTCGATTCTATCAGTTCTGAAATATGGAAGTTGGTCTAGGAGAGATGTCATAATCAGATTTAGTATTGTTATGTGGATTTGAGGTCTGAAGTTAAAAAATAAGTTAAAGTTTGACTTTGGTCAACATTTTGTGTTTGAGTGTTTGGATTGGATTTCTGATAGTTTCGTTGGTTTTAGGAGATGATTTTAGTGATAGAATGAGTTTCCGTATAATTTTTGGGGTGTTCCAATAGGATTTTGATATTCTAGTGCCTTAAGTTAATTTAGTTGTGAATTATCGGGTTTTGGATCAAGAAGACCTCAAATTCAATTTATGATGATTTCATTGAGTCTAGAACATCAAATTTAATAGGAATATATATATGATTTGCGTGTACGAAACTTTTAATAAATTTTGGATTTCATGATTTTGTGCTTTGTTGAATTTGCTGATATCTGGTGAATGGGTTCTTCTTCACGTTCGTGGGACCCTCTCTCGCGATGACAAAGGTGTGTACCTTGTGAATCATGTTTGCAAAGGATTAATTTCCAGTGAACAGTAACGTTCTCCTAAAAGTTGGGATTTGAGTTTCTTCCGTCATTTTTAATATTTTCAAGCTCAGCTAGGTGATTTTTTAAGGGACATTTGTCGAAAAACATTTGAGTAAGCTATTTTTAACTTATATCTTCATTTATTGTTTAAAAAATCTTGATTTTAACATCAATTTGAGATTTCAATTGGTGAAATTAGGATTTTTTTTATGAACTCTAATTTTTAACAAAATGGTGATTATGAGTGATTTTAACTCCATTTTTAAATGATTTTCGCCATTAGTTTTCTATAACCTTGAGGAACGTTTTCCTACAAAAACTTTCATATTTCAACTTCATTTTTTGATATTTAATTTTGGATCATTTTATCTCTTTTCTTCAAATTTCATGATTTTGGTGTCTTTACCTTGAAACTTTGATTGTGAATCACTATTTGATTAGATTGTAGTACTTTAGAGTATAATCAGAAGGAGAAAGCTCCATCATTAGAGTGATCATAATTTTTGAATAAGGCAAGTGGATTTCTTAAGTTAATAGTGATAAACCTTGTATTTTCTATTTGTGTGATTGGGATATTATGGAGAGGTGATTTTGGATGTGTATTACATGAAATGAATCTATGATTGAGATGGGGTAAAGTATGACACTGTGAATTGACGTGCTAATGTGGAATTCAGATATGAGAAATTGCCTAAATAGTCTGAATCATTGATTGATAAATATTTATTATGAATGTTGAGCTATATGACATTATATCATGAATTTCATTTCATACTCACTCATTCTTTATTCATATCTTTATTTGCATTGGATTGTGGAAAGTGATAAGAGAAAGATATTGGTACTTGGAGGTTAGGTCTTTATCAGATCATGTTATTTGCCAAGGTCCCTTCCGGCGGTTGAGGTCTCTTTCGATGGGTTATTATTATCGAGATCTTTTTCAACAAATAATAGTCTATGTGAGGTCCCATGGGTTTCGGTCTGAGGTGATCAACGGATGTATATCATAGGACAAACATGGATCATGGTTACTTGACATTACATTGTGTCATTTGCAATTCATTACATTCCATTTTATTTCACTCATTGTATTAATTTGAATATGTGTATAAAGTGGGACATGATTGCTAATCTTGTATTTGTAAATTATTGAAGACTATCTGCTATCATGTTGTATATTCGTATTGTGAATATGTATATTGTGTATGCTGACTTTCCTGAGTGTAGGATGATTTTAGGCGTATTTATGCACCTAATAGCCAAATTAACCTATATTTATAGCTTAGCTGAAGGACAAAGTTGTTAAGTCTAGCTCTTTTTAGTATCATTTGAGTAGTTCCGAGCTGACCACAACAAGTATACATTTTTGTTGTATTTAAAGGACTAAAAGCAAAAGATAAAAATCCAAACAGGACATCATTGGACATAAGGAGACACAACTGGAGCAAAGAGAGCAGAAAGCAGCAAAAAAGTAGTGAAATAGAATGCATCCATGATGTGGAGGTGTTTGAAGTCAAGTCAAAAGTTGTCAAGTTGAAAAAGTTCAAAACTGCACCGAGAAAAACCAGTCCACATCGCGGACCGAATGATCTCAGTTCAAAAGTAGCTGACCAGTATGGAAGTGCAGAATATACTGAAATCATAAAAGTTTGTATCGCAAAAAGTTGTTGCTTCCCAAGCACACACAAGTGTACGTGGTCTACTCAAGTAATATAGTAGCTCTTAGAGGGTCGGGATATATAATCCAAGGACTTTAATTTAGCTTTTAATTATCTTCAAAAGACTGACTAAATAGTGTGTGTTGTGCAAGAGAAAAGAATGTTGTATTAATTCCTACTAAATTATTGAAACAAAACTAACTAGTACTAATCGAATTATTCACTTAGACTTTACCAAATTAAGCAAACTTCCAGGACCATAACCATTTTCGACATATTTTCTATCCTTAATCTCTTTGATTATTGATGGATTTTCTAATTACTAATTTATAGGGTTTAATTTACAATCATGATCTTCCGACCTGTAATTGCCTATTCTCATTGACAACCTAACTACACGTTGAGTGGGAATAGGCATGAACAAATGAAAATGCATTAAAACTATCATCCTATTTTATTAACCAAGTAAGGTATATGGGTAGGTGTTACAGGTCTCTGATTACGAATCATCCTAACATCCTAGAACAAACAAGCTCCGTGTACCCTGTGTTCTATCCCCTCAACATCTTCTAAATCCAAGGTAGACAACAAGTGTATTTCACGGTTGGCCAGACTATTAAATATAGATCAAAGGAATACAAGAGTTATTAATTGAAAATCCATTCATAAATCATAGAAAAAGTAGTCTAGAACATAATCTACGACTACAATCCCATAATATGGAAAATTAATCGGTCGTTGTTTGTTCCAAAAATCAAATTAATCTAAGAAACATCTAATAAATGAAATTAAAAGAGGAAAAGTTGAAAGATTAACCCTAAAGAGATGTTCTTTGTCTTTCCTCTCTGTCCCAACAAAAGATAGATAATAAAAATAATATTTAAAAATAGTTTATGAACCTAAAAATCCCATTTTCTGACTTTAACTCTACTAAATTCACATTCTGCGATGCAAACTGATTTTCTACGTGTATTTGCACAATTCCATCTTTCTAGCAAAAAGTTTTCTTCCATCAACTCAGTCCACGATGTGAATTTGTTTCACCCATGAGTATTTTGCACTTTTTAGGCTTCGCTCAACTTTACACTGTCATCACATGCCTCCACGATGCAGAGATGGTGCTTTGCAATGCATTTTGATTTTTTCTTTCTCTATTTTTCTAGTTGTATTCTCCTTTATTTCACAGTTACGAACTTAGACCTCCATTCCTGTTTAAAATCCTACAAAATACAATCAAGTGCTTCTCAGCCTAGGGTTAGCTGGAAATAATAAAATTATAAGAAAAACCATCTAGACTCTCTAAATTTGTCCTCAAACGAGGCTATAAATATGGGTAAAATTGGTTATTGGGTGTATAAATACAACTAAGATCACCACCCCACACTTAAAGCTTTGTTCTTCCTCGGACAAACTATGACACATGCATGCAAACTCACAAGGTAGTCTTGCTTAGGACACAAATATTTACATCGGGGTTTGTCTAAGCATCACGTTAATTACTGACTTTACATTGACCAATCCGAATTTACCCAATCTTAGAGATGTACTCTATGATGCACGCAGACTCATGTGAGACTTTTGTTTTGAGTTATTATAGTTAGCAATCCTTCGATGATCATGAGCCCTCACAAGAAGAACTACCCATGTAGACACAATGAACTGAACACAACAATGATGATGATGGGTATCACAACAACTCTCACTCTCCTAAATGATATCACATGTTGCTCCTAATTCCCATATACTTTCCTCTAATGTAAGTCCTCACTATCATAAAATTCTAGCTTAAAGGATCACATAGGACTAAATTTTTGTTGTAATGTAGGCTAAAGACAAGTGGGTAGTGTTTTTGGATATGAATTTGTGTCTCAACTTTCAAGCGCTTTAGTGCATATACTCAATTTATACACATCTCTTTGGGTCATTGATATATAACAACTCACTGAGAATCCTCCAACTACTATTGTCCTTTAGAATCTATACACTCAAATATTCCTAATAGACAACTCACATATATTTTTGTATAGAATCTCCTTGCCAAGAGCTGGTCCACGATGCGGATTGGTCGCGGACCCTACTAATTTAGTCTCCAAATTTTTTCTATTTTTTCTTTTATTTCTACATCATGACTTGTCTCCATGATATCCTTTTAAAGATTAATCCCTCCTATATTTTTCATCCTAAAGAGCTAAGGATATTTGGATCAAAATCAAGGCCTTAGAAAGAAAGGGATCATCTTATCATGTGATTATCCAATAAATAAGTCTAAGACTTAAAAAGGATAACTAAGGATTAATCATCTATGGTGGGTTCCAATGAGGGTCTAGATGATTAATCCTTAGTTATATGAAATATATAGGCCAGAATAACAAAAATCATGAAATCATCATAAAATATCCCACCCCACACTTAAAGCATTGCACTGTCCCCAGTGCAAGAACATACAAACTATGTGAAGTAGGGGTCCACCGCTCACTTATCCTCTTCCATTCTGGGTAATGCAGGTATGCCATCCACATTCAATGGTGGATCATCTTTAGGCTCGCCATCTGACTCTATATCCGAGTTCTACCAGATATGCTCCTCGTCAGTAGGAATATTATCATCTGTCAGCTAAGAAAACCTCGGCCCGATCCTTAGCACCACCTTCACGTGATTGTTCAGGGGGTACTTGAGCTCAAGCTGATAAAGATCATCCAAGTTGAAGGACAACAATTGATAGTGTGATGTAGCATCTTTAAGTCATATATCCACCCCATAATAAGCTCGTTCCTATGAGCCTGTTTCTGAGTCGTAGGAGTAGGCCCGTATGATTCCTCTGGCCTTTTAGTGTTTGTGACATTAAAGGGAATGGCACGAATGTTAGGCATATAGTCAAAGGGATCCGCAGGGAAACCCGTCTTCCTATACATAGTAGTAATAAGGCCACAGAAAGTATACCTGCGGCCCCGATGGACTTGGGCCTTTTGTATGGATGACTTTATGACAACACCAAATTTGATGTCCATATCGGACATCAAAGTAAACACCAAGCACATTCTGGCATGAGTCACCTGCATGAAGTATAGATCGGGGGTCAAGCTATGCATTACTATCTTCAACCACACTCATGCTCCCTATTCATGTGTGCGAACAGAAAGGATAGGTGATATCTTCAATACCTGTGTCTAGTCTATCATGCAGTGAAAGTGGGGCTGGCCAAGGTATGCCTCATCGCCTGATATTGTGGCCGAACCTGGAGCTCAATCAGGGGGCCAAAAGGCAAGTCAATAGTCCAAGTACTTGATTTATTGCCAAAGGGGAAAAATTGATTTGAACCCCTCACGCAGTCAAATAATGGGTCGGGGCATCCACTTGGAGGTTAGTATAGAACTCCCACACCAATCTTAAGTTTCACTCCAAGGGGTCGGCAAAGATGAACTCCATGTGGAGTTTCCAGATCCTGTCCATTATGTGGGGGAACTCCCAACCCATACTCTCGTGCTCAATAGATACATTTGGGAAGTACTTTGTTTCATTGTGGCCCTATACCATCTCTTCCCAAGTGGGAGCACAACACTCAAGCCAAACATTTGGTGTTGGCCACGTGGGATGAAAGGTACAGGGGGTACTTGGGGTACACCCCATTCTCGTTTTTGGCTACTCGAAGTCCCCTCACCTCCAGCACGATGGTTTCTTGATGCCGTGAATTCTTGTAAAACAAAATAACACAAATCAACCCATAAACAAAGTATGACCCCTAAACCTATATAATCACTGGCTTCTTAACCCCACACTTAAATCAAACCAAGGTTAGACAAAGGTACTCAAACTTCCCTTTCCACGCCAATCAAGCCCACTGATAACAAATTTGTTCACACCCCATTATTCGTATTATTAATTTAAAACCAACCACCCCATATTTATCACAATCCCATAAACACATCAAATTATCAATTTACACTACCAAGGTGACAATTTTCATCATGGACCTCATAGAACAAGACCCCAATTCAACATAACATCCCACATTTTCCCCCCTATTGTCATGGCTCAAATAATTTTCCAACATTCCTAACAATACCAATCAATTGAGTGCCCAATGTCCCATAAAATCATGAATACCCATAGAATTCAAAGGGAATTGACACATAAACACCTAACAACCATCAATTTCAACAAATTCATCCAAAAATCCAGCTAGGGTTTCACATACATGCATAATTTACACTATATATCAACAATAACCTCTTCAATCAAGTACCCACAACAAGAATCTCACAAAAATCAAGTGAAAGATAGATTCTTGCACAAAAGAGAAAACCCACCACAACAAGGCATGAAATTTTTGTACCTCAAGAGAGAGAGGGTGAAGAAAAACATACCTTTAGTATAGACTAAGAAGAAAACCCACAAAATCAACCTTGAAACCAAAGAGCGTTGCAAATTTGATGTTAAAATTGGTGTTAGGGTTGGGAAAACCAGATGAAATTAGGAAGATTTGAGAGAAAATACGGGATTTAGGTTGGGGGTTCGTGTAAATGGGAAAAAATGGGGGTTGGGGTTAAAATGGATAAAAACTTAAGGTGGGTCGGTTAAAAATCGCAGAAAATTAGACGTGTCTGCAATAGGTCTGCAACGCAGAGCTATGGCCGACTTGCCTTTGTTACTTTTTTTTATGCATTTTATTACTCACCTGGTATATGTCCTTGGATGGAACAAGTTCGTGACGTAGACCAGTCATGGAATCTTCTGGTTAAGGAAATTTTTGGGCCTAAAAAATTTTTATTTTTTGACCATCGGACCCTGAAAAAATTCCCGAATACTTGAGTAAGTGCTAAAATATGAAAACAAGTCAATCCGGCCAAAAACAATACTCAAAAAAACTATGGGAAACAAAAATGAACTAAAAGTGACACAAAAGGAGCTTGGTTCGCGATGCGGAGGTGTCGGGAATCGACCTTCTGCTTCAAAACTTGACACTTTTGGACTTATTTTTTTTGAATTCCTCAAACTAAGAATTGAAATACTAGAATTAAAATATTTCACCATGGGTTTCCTCCTGTGTAGCACTTGATTTTATTTCACGACACGATGTAGCAGTTTTTATCATTTATCGGCCAATTCAGTGACCTCCTCCTTGCGATCCACATCGTCGCCATAGTAGTGCTTGACTCGTTGACCATTGACCAAGAGCGTGGATGCCTTGGTATCATTCTATAGTTCCACAAAACCATGTCGCGTCATGCACACCACTTTAAATGATCCACTTTACTTGGACCTTAGTTTGCTTGGAAAAGGTTTCAAGCGAGAGTTGAAAAGGAGTACCTTTTGTCCAGGCTTAAAGGTGCGCTTGATGATATGGCGATCATGCCATTTTTAGTATTTTCTTTGTAGATCTTGGCATTCTATTACTCCTACAACTTGAACTTATCCAATTCCTCTAACTGCGCCAAATGCTTACACCTTACAAGCTCTAGGTCTAGGTTCAACTTTTTAATGGCCTAGTATGGTTGATGTTAGAGCTCAATAAGGAGGTGGAAAGCCTTCCCAAAAAGCCATTCTATATGGTGATGTGCCAATAGGAGTCTTGTATGCTATCTTGTACGCTGATAGAGCTTCATCCAACTTTAATGCCCAATCCTTCTTCATAGCATTCACAGTTTTCTGAAGGATTTGCTTCACTTCTCTATTGAACACTTCAACATGTCTGCTCATTTGTGGCTACCTTATGCCTTACTCCATATTTGGCGAGAAAATTCTTCTTAATCTGATTGATGAAGTTTGCCCCTCTATCACTGATTATAGCTCGTGGAGTACCAAACCTTGTGAAGATGTACTTCCTCAAGAACTTACTCACCACCGTGGAGTTATTTGTAGACAATGTTACTGCCTCTACCCACTTAGACATATAGTCTAGCCACAAGGATGTACTAATTTCCAAATGATGGTGGGAATGGTCCCATAAAGTCCATTCCCCAAACGTCAAATATCTCAACTTCGAGGATGTTGTTAAGTGGAATATCATGTCTCCTGGAGATGGTCCATGTTCTTTGGCATGCATCACAATTCATGACAAAATTTATAGCATTATTGAACAAAGTTGGCCAAAAGAAACTGAATTACAATACCTTGTAAGCCATTCTTTTGCCTCTATGATTCCCTCCATAAGGGGAAACATGGAAATACTCAAGCACTTGACATGTCTTAACATCGGGAACACATCTCCTTACCATCCTATCTGATCCTTTGTTGAAGAGATACGACTCATCCCACACATAGAATCTCGCTTCATGAGCCAACTTCTTCTTTTGTTGGCTAGATGTATCTAATGGGAACACCCTACTCACCAAGATTTGCAATATCAGCATACCGCGACAACTCAACTATCTTCAACGCCAAGATTTTCTCATCTGGAAACTCTTTCTTGATATGCCCTTGCTATGCTATGTGGGTGTCACTTTCCAATTTGGACAAATGATCTGCAATTTAATTCTCACACCCTTTATGATCCCGAATTTCAATGTCAAATTCTTGCAACACTAATATCCACCGAATGAGCCTAGTCTTTTGTAGATTTCTTATTAAATAGGTACCCAAGCATTGCGTGATCAGTGAACACAATCACCTTAGTACCTATCAGATAGGATCAAAACTTGTCAAAGACATACACTAACACCAATATCTCCTTTTCTGTGACTATATAAACCTTTAGGATGAAGGAAAATGAGTCGCTACTGGATATGATTACGAGGCTTACAACTCTGATCAATGAATTGTCATCTTTGGGAAAGGTCCTCACTATTGAGGAACAAGTGGACAAGGTTCTAAGGGTCTTGCCTAAAGCAAAGTGGGATGTGAAAGTTACTACAATTAGAGAAGCAAAGGACATTGCTATCATGACTTTGGATGAATTGGTAGGAAATCTCAGAACCTATGAGATGAGCATGGAGGATAAAAAGAAAGAAGAAACAATTGCTGAGAAGTCACTAGCACTGGAAGCCTCTGATGATGAGGAAACTGATCTAGATGAGGAACAGATAGACTATCTGGCAAAAACCTTTAAGAAGCTCTTCAAGATAGGGAAAGGAAGAGACAGGAAAGAAACAGGTAACAGAATGGTCTGACGACTCAGGTAGTAGAAAGTGGTCTGATGACAAAAATCAATCAGGATGCTACAAGTGTGGAAAAACTGACCATCATGTCAGACATCGTCC
>JBCEWC010018464.1:0-11953 GCA_038996855.1 Solanum aculeatissimum
GTTTTGCAAGGTTTTGATAAGCTTTTGATTCAAGCATGAACAAGTTTTAAGCAATGGTTTTGTTTTGACTAAGTATGGATGTTTTGAAAGTAAGTCCAAGTTCCGGATTTTAATGTTGCATGTACCTATATGTATTCTCGTGGGATGAGCTTAGCACCGAGGGATTGGAGTCAGGGTTGGCTTTCACAGAGTCCATACTCCTTTTCGTCAAACCATGTGCCACCATGGGTTAATTCCCTATATAAGGAACTCTGTTAAGTTGCGCCGACTCAACATGAGGAATGGGCCTCATCTTGATATTATAAAAGTGAATAGAATAAGCTTAGCAAGTAACGAGAGGACAACATGGGCTTCTACACAATCAAATGTGCCTCTACATAGTCTAGAAGTGGCAGGGGATAAGGTATGTCCCTAGTTCATCCTCAAAGCTAAATAGCACAAAAAGAAGTCTCAAAATGTCTCAAAACTAAAGCAACAAAGTTAGAGATGAGATAGGTTTTCCTCTGAATCATAAGGACTCACCACAAAGAGTTCAAAGTGAATTCCAGAGTCTAGCCACAAGCATGAGAAGTAAAATGGAAAAGATCTTCTACATTATAACATAATGTAGTCACAGAGTATGGTTAGTATATTTGGATGTATTAAGTATGAAAGCAAAGCATAACAAATAAATTGTAATAAGTAAATAACAATTTCATATATCATGATTAAAGAGTAGTAGAATCATAGGTAGACATAAATGAGATCAATACATAAGTATACCATGAGAACATCATGGAAAATTAAGGATTTAGAGTAGTTAAGTAAATCATCATGAGGATAATATATATATGAGAAGTAATAATAACTGATAATAAGACCATGCAAACTATAATCTGGAATTCCAATGTCTACTTATACATTAAAAAAAAAGGTAGTCTATTTTCCATGGTAGAACTCTTCCCCACTAAATGAGTGTCATTGGCTAGGTGGATCCACTAGAAAAATCATGTTGGTAACATAAATTCTGTGATGGCAATATAGTTATGACATTAGAAGCTTTATATAAGGACCCCTTAGGTCGTGTCCCCACCTCAAATCTCCTAAGTCAACAATATCCTACAAAATACGTATCACAAAATCATACTTATCAAAGATTCATATGACTTTTCATAAGTAATGCTTTATCATAACGTTTATAAACATGTCATATAGGAAAGGTTAGTCATGATCACCAATTCAAATCATAGAAACTTGTGCATAGAATAGGTCATTTCCATGTGATTCATTTAATATGGGTGTAGGCCTTCCATCATTTCATGACTTATTTTAATAAGGTCTTAGATCACCCCATTATATGATCATGACTAGTAAAGAAGAATTAGGATAGAAGTATGAATTCCAAGTCAATTGGTTAGAAATCATGCAATTAGGATAAATCATGTATAATCATAGAGTATAGGATCAACTGAATCAAAATTTAAATGAGACCTATACGTAATTCCTTTAATCCTAAGTAGCTTTTATGGGAAATCCCTTATAAATCATCAAAATCATGTAATTGAATAACAAGTCTTGCTTAATTAGGTAAACAAATAATAATTAAAACCTAATTTATGAAGTTAAAAGAGAATTCAACAAACCCATGAGAAAATAGTAATCTAAATGGCATTGAAGAAAAGTCATGTCTAAATAGATTAATTATCATAAAATAAATTATGATTCATGCAATTACTAGAAATTGAGAAGACTCTGAAATATATATACTTGAAATTGGATAAAAATTGAGAATTTTGAAGGAGCTCCATAAAAGAAAGGATTTCATGGATGAAGGCTCACATGCCTTGGATAACAAGTCACATGAAGCTTGAAGAAATTTTTAAAATTTTGAGGAAGAACTAGAAGAATTCCTTGGTTTCTTCAATGGGAATTTGAGATCCTAATTGGTAGAGAGAAATTACTTGGATTGATGAATTGGGAGTGAATGAAAGAATAATTAGAGGTTTGGAGGTATTTAATAGATCAGGATTTTAGTCTAGAAACTATCTAGATTCATTAACTAATGAGTAAGAAAAAGTTCAATGTACCTTCATGTCATGACGCAAGATCAGATTGTGACTAAAGAGAGTATGGTAAAGCGGAAACAATCATAACATATCATACTGAATCTCAAAACCATGAGTCATGAAGAGAATCTAAAGTGGTGGAAAAGAGTAAAAATAAACCTATCTCAAAAGAAAATACAATGATGTCTAATGCAATGTCTAAAAGAGAAAGCAACAAAAGAAATCTCAAGGGATCCACGACAACTCGAAGTCTGAGCTTCACTGCTAAGATATGGGACAAATAGAAGCAAGCTTTTGTAGAGTGAATCTTGTACCCTAATGGGGTCTCTGTGCTCGATCTATAGGGAGGTAACAAAGTACGGGATAGTAAACCTAAATGTACCCAGTAGGTTCAACTGACTAGGTAAGAAAATTGAATAAATATGTAATAACGAAGAATCGTATCACCTGTATCAAAAGGATTAGTGCACAAATATAATATACATAAGGGTAAGGTAAGATAACCATAATAAACAATGGTACAATGCGATGAGAGTGTAAATACAATGCATGGGGATCTTGTCAGGCCATATACTAAGTGTCTCTCACCTTGCCACCTGCCTATGGTCAGGAGTATGATAATATCTCAACCTTGCCACCTGTCTGAGGGAAAGGGTATCACAATATCTCAACCTTGCCACCTGCCAGTGGTTAAAGGGTATCAAAAGTGTACATTTCACCCTTGCCTCCTACTCGAGTTAAAGGGTCTTATCAAAAGTAGCTCAGTATCTCAAAGTTGAGTATCTCACTCTTGCCTCTTGCTTGGGTCAAGAGATTGTACAATGCAATAATGCGTGTCAATGATACAAATCAAGATATATATGTAGTGGTATCATGAATAGAATACTGATACATAAGTCTCAAATAATGATGGAGAATAATATCAAGTGCCATAATTGGTGCCTCAAACTATAATCATGTCTCAAATAATCATAATTATATCAATAGTCAAGTGTACCAATATTACCGGACCTTACTCTTCCTAAAATATAAACATGATTCTCAAAAATATCTCAAAAGCCATCACTTTAATATAAATTTCCCAAATAGTGTCACAAGTCTCATATTGTCGAAGTAATATCTCAAGATATCTCAATTCACAAGATTTCATCTCAATTTATCAATAGGATCACAATTTACTAAAATTTTAGCATAACTGGGATCACATTTCCATCACAAATCTAACATATCAACCCATGTACTTATGAGTCAATCACATCTTACAATTACCAAATAATCATGTCCAATAACTCAAATCCAGTCACAAAAAAGTTAGCCAAACCTACCTCGATGTCGAAACTTCACTCAAACAAGCTTTCCATCAACTCAAGTCTCCAAATGATCACCAAATTGACCAATCACTATAAAAACAATAGATACTATGCATCAAGAGGTGAATTTTAATACTCATATTGGCTCAAATTAGGGCTAAAATTTGAAGTACCTGAATCTGAAAATCGATTATAAAATCAAGCCCTACACAAAAAAATGGAGCTTCTTAGTGAAATCTCACTAAAATCAAGTTCAAATTGAAGGAGAAATAATCATTTAAAGTTTCAAAATCATACACTAAAATTCTAAATTTTAGATTTCTGAAATCATTAAATTCAAGACAAAAGTCATGGAAATTAATGAAAAAGATGTTAGAAACACATACCCAAGAGAATTCTCCACAAACATCGTAAAAGGTTGCCCCAAAAGTTTGAAGTATTTGAAAATGGAGTAAACATGGTGTGTTTTGGTTTAATAACTAAACAGACGAAATACACTCCGCGAATGCAAATGGAGTTCCGCAAAGGCGGAGGACAACAAACAAGATACCTCCGCAAATGCTGGGTTCAATCCTCAAGCGCGGAGAAGCAAAGAGGAATACCTCAGTTGGTACTCTGCAAATGCGAAGATGTTTCCATGAATGCGGAGAAGAGACTCACAAGACCTCCGCAAAGATGGAGAAGAAACCTGACTGTATGCCAACATCAAATATCAATACGACCCCTCAGAATTCATCCAAACTTAGAATTACACAAAAAAAGCATGTATCCATACCAAAAACAACAATCTGAACACATTGGAACAATCAAAAATAAATTTCAAGGACTGCTCTCCACATTTACCAATGCAACTCAATGAAACTAGTTTAAAGAAACTCAAAATACCAAAACTGCCATCAAAAACTCTGAAAATTATGACGCGACCACTTTTAGTGTTAGTTTGACCTTTCAAAACTACAAGAACTTTCAAAATTTTGATTCGAGCTTCCAAACTCCGAATATTGACCATAGTCAAACTTTGGTTTAAAAAATAACTTAAAATACAACTTTGGGTCTAAATCTTCATTTGAATTCTGAATTTAGTTCTATAACTTCTCCTAGACCAATTTCAATGTTCTAGAGCTAATAGAATTGACAGATCTCCTATCCGACACCCGAAACTGAGAATGGTATAAAAATGCAAATTTCCAATAACTTATCTTTCTAAAATGAGAAAACTCACATTTCCACTTTTAAAACTCAAGATATCAGTTCCAACAATATAAATAACATATAATAGGTCCAAATCAATTTACAAAATGGAAAAATAGTACTTTTCACAGATAAGCTCAAAAATGACCGACCAGGTCACTACATCATTCACCACTAAAAATTATGTTGTCCTCGAATATAAGGAAAACAAGAGTACCTGAAGCCTTAAATAGGTTGGGATGGCTGGCCTGCTTTTCAAACACAAACTCTCAAGTTACCTATAAACAAAATGGCGTCACCATTGAACCTTCACTAAATGTATATCCATGGACCTCAGTCTCACGACTAGCCTGTCCAATATAGTTACCGGCTCCTCGGCTTAAGACAAATCTAAACCTAACTCAACAGAATCATAAGAGATCACATAGGACTCATTCGGGATGTACCAACGGAGCATAGAAACATGAAAGACAAGATAAATATATGATAGTCTCGATTGTAATGCCAACTCATAGGCAACCTCGCCAACTCTTCTTAAATTGGGTATATAAATCTAGGATTGAGCTTGCCCCTCTTCCTGAATCTCATCACACCCTTCATGAGTGAAACCTTCAGCCAATAACACTTTCCCCAACAAAGAACTCAAGAGGTCTAGTACTCTGGTCAACATAACTCTTCTGGTGGCTTTGAGCTCTCAATAGCCTACCACGTGTCAATCAGACCCGATCAATGGAAATTCTGAGTAGATCCACGATCAACACATCTACTGAACTCGAGTCAAACCATCCAATGGGTGATCTACACCTTTATCCATACAAATCCTCAAATGGTTCTACCAAAATGCTGGAATGATAATTGTTGCTGCATGTGAACTCTACTAATGGTAGTTGATCCTATCGGGCCCAAAATCAATCACAAAAGCTCGAAGCATATCCTCTAGCACCTGAATATTGTGCTCGGATTATCCATTAGTTTGGGGGTGTAAATCTGAACTTAAATCCAACCGAGTACCCAAACCACATTGTAGAGCTTGCCAAAAATTAGAAGTGAACACAGATCCTCTATCTGGCACTATAGACACGATACCTCGTGCGATCTAAAATATCTTGAATATACAATCTAGCCAATTTCTCCTCACTGTACTTTGTCTTCACTGATAGAAAGTATGATGACTTGGTCAAATGATTAATTACCACCCATACTAAGTCAAAACTGCCCAAGGCCATGGGTAAACTTGTAACAAAATCCATAACACTCTCTCCTATTTCCACTCAGGTATGGGTATCCTCTTCATCGATCCACTGAGGCTTTGATGCTCATACTTGACTTATTGACAATTCAGACACTTGAGATGAACTCAGCTATGTCCCTTCATATCAAAAACCACTAATAATGTTATTTTAGATCATGGTACATCTTCACTACACCATGATGGATGGAACATGTAGTACCGTGGGTCTCCTCTAATATCAATCTCCCCTAATCCCTAACCTTAGGCACACAAACTCTCCCATTTATCCTCAAAATACCCTTAGAATGAATAGTAGTTGCCTTAGCTTCACCCCTCAACACATTGTCACGAATCAAACACAATTTGGGATCCTTGGACTGATAAGTACATATCTGATCAAGTAGAGAAGATCTAGACTCAACAAAGGCCAAAATACTCTGAGAAGGAGTAATATCCAGATGAACCATCTATTAGCAAATGACTGAACCTCCAAAGCTAATGGCCTCTCTTCAACACTCAAGAATGTCATACTCCCCATACCAGTGGTGTTTTAGCTCTAAGAATCTTCCACTACATTCACCTTGTCTGGGTGATATTGAATATATATATCATATCTCTTAAGAACCTCAAACCACCTATGTTGTCTCATGTTCAAATTATGATAATCAAAGATGTACTTGAAACTCTGATGTTCGGTGAAGATCTCACAATGAACCTCATAAAGAAAATGCCACCATAATTTCAACTTAAATACCACCATAATCAACTCTATGTCATAGGTTGGATAGTTTCTCTCGTGTACCTTCAACTGTCTAGATGCATAAGCTATCACTTTCCCCCTTTGCATCAATATACCACCGAAACGTTTACTACAAGAATTATAATATACCACAAATGAGACTCCTTCCATAGGCAAAGCAAGAATGGGTGTTGAAGTTAACAAATCCTTGATCTTTTGCAAGCTTGTCTCACACTCCTTCGATCACTCAAACGCCTCACCCTTCTAAGTAAGTCTAGTCAATGGGGTTGCTATAGAAGATATCCCTGAACAAAACACAAATAATGCCCCGCTCAACCAATGAAGCTCTGAATCTGAGTCACAAAAGTTGGCCTAACCCACTCACGAATAGTTTCCACCTTGGCCAGATCAACAATAATACTATCTTTTGTCCCTACATGCCCGAGAAATACAATAGACTAAAGCTAAAACTCACACTTGTGAGAACTTGGCATATAACTCCTCTTCTCACAATCTTTGGAGTATGGTCATCAAGTGATGAACATGGTTGGTCTCACATTTTGAATAAACCAAGATATCATATATAAATATGATCAAAAATATTTCCAAATAGGATTTCAACACTCAGTTCATCAACTCTATAAAAAACGCCAAGGTGTCAGTCAACCTGAATAACATAAGAACAAACTTATAATGCCCATAACGAGTTTTTAAAGATGCCTTTGGGATATTAGACTACTGAACTTTCAATTGATGATAGCCGGACCTCAAATCAACCATGGAGAATACTAAGTCACCCTGCAACTAGTAAAAAAGATCATCAATGCGAGGCAAAGGATACTTGTTCTTGATTGTGACTTTGTGCAACTGGCAATAATCAATACAAATATGCATAGTGCCATCCTTCATATTTACAAATAAGATAGGAGCACCCCACGGAGATACACTCGGATGAATGAACACTTTTTTCAAAAAATCCTCCAATTGTTCCTTCAACTCCTTCAACTCAACTAGAGCCATACGATAGAAGGAAATAGAAATAGGCTTAGTGACCGACTCCACATCAATAGGAAAATCTATATCAAAATCTGCAGAAACACAAGGCAAATTAGTCGAGAATACATCCATAAACTCTCTTGAAAACCTAGTGGACTCTAATAAAGGGGACTCTTGAGAAATAGCCCGAATGTTGGCCAAATATGACAAACAACCCCTTATCATCAATCAATAGGCGCGCATATATGAAATAACATCCTTGGGATAGGAGCTAGATTCTCTAGTCTACACAGATTGAGGTAAATTAGGGCAAGCTAAGGTCACGATCTTCACATGATAGTCAAAAATATCATGATGAGGCGATAACCAGTCCATACCCAATATCACATCCAAGTCTACCATATAAAATAATATCAAGTTAGCAATAGTATCTCTTCCCTCAAAGGTGACAATACAACCTTGATATAACTGATTCACCACTACTGATTCACCTAATGGAGTGGAAACAAAAATAGGCTCATCAAGAGGCTCACACATATAAAGATCATACGCAAAATTAGTCAACACATATGAATAATTAGAGCCCGGATAAAATAAAACTGAAGCAAAATGGTAGCATACTTGAACCATACCTGTGATATCTACATCAGAGGCCTCTGCCTTGGCTCTATCTAGAACAACATAGCACACTCTACGACAACCACTGGTCTGTGGGCCTCTACAGGCTCTACCTCTCACAATGTCATGGTCTTCTCCTCTAGTACCATCCCTCATGCCCTAAGAGAAATTTATTGCTGCTAGTGCTAGAGTGTGAGGGACGGGCACAGACTCTAAAGCCTGGTAGGAGGTGAATGATATGGAAAATGGTTGGCAAAGGGCCCAACCTTATCACAAACGTAACAAGCTCTAGGAACTCATACTTGAGATGACTTTACAAAAAAACCACCATATCTGGCTGTACTAAGAGGCTATCATATCTAGTGTGAGTAGGCCTAAACCTATAAACACTATTAGATGTTTGGAAGGCTATATGAACTGCCCTACCCTCATGGAACTTCTTCTGAATCTCCCTATCTCATGGTGGGTGCCCACTAAATTATCCATGCTGACAGAATCTCTTCCCGTTACCCTATTTATCCTGTCTTATGTGCTCTTTCATGTGAGCAAGATCTACTACACTTTGAAATGTAACTACAATCAGAACCGAGAAAGATATGACCTCTTAAAGATACCTTGCCAACCCTTTGGCAAAACATCAAATCATTCCAAACTTAGCAGGGATGTTGGAAAAGACAGATCTAGACAATACATTAAACATGACCTCATAATGTGACACTGACATAGGAGCATACTTGGAGAGCTTTGTAAGCTCAATAGGGAAGAATCGATCAAGAAAGGCCACTTTGAATTCCTCCCATCAAACCATAAAATCTATCACCCTCTCAACAAGCAATTGGTTGTACCATACCTTTGCCACGTCCTTAAGTTGGTAAGACACCAACTCCGCCTTCTCTTCCGAACTAACACCCATGATAGTTAACACCTCGGTGAGTTCATCAATGAACTCTCGAGCATCCTCATTAACTTTAGAGCCATAAAATTCTGGAGGGTTCATACTGGAGAAATCTCTAGCCCTTGTGGTCGGAGTAGCAACATTGATAGGGTTGATAGGCCGAGCTTGGTTGGCCACAACTTGGGCTAACATAGAGATGATATTTCTAAACTCAGCATGGGACACCTGTTCCTTAATCGGTGCCCGAGGAGATTGTTCATCAACTGTGGGAGCCTGACAAGGAAGGGGAGCACTTTTGGGAGGCATTTTCTAAAAGAGCAACAAAACACCACGAGTTTAGAGAAATCTCATAAGGTTACAAGGCACGATACAAGAGACAATGAAGTGATAAGACTCTAAGCGAAGCGACATGTTGAACTCCAATGATCATTACAAATCTTGGGCTTTGATACCATCATTGTCACCACCCGGATAGGGGCCTAGATGTGACATGGTGAAGGAGAAATCCCATGTTGGCACATGGTTTGATGGAAAGGAGTATGGACCCTGTGGAGATAGTCTACCCTGACTCTAATCCCTCGGTACTAAGTCTCATCCCACGGGAATACATATATATACATGCAACTTCAAATCAGAAGACTTACATTCTTTTCTAATCATGCATCATTAGTCAAAACCAAAACCATTGATCAAAACCATGCTTATGCTTAGGCCAAAGGCCATCAAGAATTTCAAAAATATTTTAATAATTATTCCATATCAATGCAATAAGAGTAGCCCATCTACTTCGCTTATCATATCAAGTCTTCAAAACATGTGAAAGTGGTGCAAGCACCCAAAATGCTCAAAGAGCCATAACAAGAGACTATGTGATCACAAGCATTAACATATCATATCATAACAAGAGTTTTATCAAAACGATTTTCAATGCATATACCCATGAATGAGAAACAAGTACATGGGTAATGGATATCAACCTTTAATTTACAATTTAAAAAGATAATTCAACATAAATCATGAGAAATTCCATATTTAAAGCATAATGCCAATTACCCATGATAAATTAAATCAAAAGGGGACATGCACATTGATTCTTCAAGAGTTTCCATGAACATTCATAAAATTCAATACTCAAATTATGGTTAAATCGCCTAATTTCTACAGCACATAATCCCAATCAACTAAATACTTCAAAACCTAAAGAAACCATATCTTAAAGAAACTTAAAATCATAAATTAAAGAGTAGGGTTCTTAGGTATTCATGGATGAAAGGAAATCCATGAATCAAACCCACATACCTTACAATTAACCAAAGGAATTGAAGAATTAAGCAAGCAAGGATTGTCTTCCCCAAATTTATTCAAGCTCTCAACAATGGAGGTCAAGAGAGTTTACGAATTTTCAATGAGCAATGAGGAGTGTTAGAATGGATGAAAAGGGGTTAGGGTTAGGTTAAGGGGGTTTAGGGGACCTTTGAATGCCTAAAAGGGGCCTAGGGATTAACTAAATTACAAATTACCAATTAATGAAACGGACTAATTAACTATACACAGTGTCACACGGTGGAGCTACAGTGTCCGTACAATGGCACACGGTCTGTGTACCTGACCGTGTGACAAGACTTGACTTCATTTTTGACTTGAACTCTCGGGGACTTTCTGGATCACTTCACGGAGGGTTGTCACTGACGGTGTGGCTTCACATGGACCGTGTACTGGTCCTTGAAGCCATAATTGGACCAAAAATCAGCCCCCAGTCTTGGCCACCCACTGCCCCACATGACGGACCCCCAAACGGACCATATGAAGTCTCACGGACCGTGGGGTAGTCCGTGGAACTTAACTTGGTCTATTGGTTGGGACCTGACTACCCTGAACCCACTGGACCCTCATACGAACCCCCACACAGACAATGGACCCTCACACAGTCCGTGGTCCTATCCTTGGGCCATTTCCAGAGCCTATTCCCAGCGTCATCCGAATTAGGGGCAGTATCACTGTTTTCTCTATAACTTCCTCATACGAACTCCGAATTGAGTGAAACCAGTAGTGTTGCGAAGATACCTGAAAGAGATTCAATTTGATATATATTATAACACACAATTAATCCCGTAACAAAAATTATGATTCCTCAAAATGTACTGCTCAAACGGCCTCTCTAGGCCACCAAAAGGTCTGTTTTGCATTCGGCCACTTAAACTCAACCCATGGCTACCAAAATTCAACCATGACTAGTATAATATCATACAAGGTCAACCAAAAGAATTTTTTAACATTTTCGGGTCGTTACATCATCTCCCCCTAGGGAACCTTCCTCCTCGAATGAGGTAATACTACGACTTGAGGACATCAATCACAAACAAGGGAAATTCTAACCATAACTCAAGAGATCATGCATCAAGTCAAAATTCTTTCAAAACTCATCACAAAATATCATTTAAATCATTTTCGTACTCATGAATACATGCAATGTCATGAAACTCAAAAAACAAAGAATTAGGACAATTAAAGGATAGAACCTAGTACCTTAGGCTTGAGTAGATTGGAAGAGGTAAGGATATTGCTCCATCATTTCCAACTCCGCTTTCCACGTTACACTCTCCAACTCTTGATTCCTCCAAAGTACCTTGATCTAAGCTACCTCCATATTGCAAAGTTGCTTCACTTGTCTATCAAAAATCTCACTCGGCACCTCTTCATAAGTCATGTTCTCTTCAATCGCACACCCTCCAAAGGTGCAATTGCCTTAGGGTCACCAACCAATTTCCTCAACATTGATACATGAAAAACCGGATGAATAGAGCTCATGTCCTAAGGCAAGTCCAACCTATATGCTACATTGCCAACCCATTCCACAATCTCATAAGGTTCGACGTACCTTGGGCTCAACTTGCCCTTTTTGCCAAAACACATTATACCCTTCATGGG
>JBCEWC010018465.1:0-11953 GCA_038996855.1 Solanum aculeatissimum
GAGATTAGATGTCCTTGATGTGATGACTTTCAGGTTTTGGGGAATGTTATGTAATGGACTTAGTGGATTTTGTTATTATTATTGTTATAAGTTTGAATTTCCGCATTAATATCTTATTTCATAAGTTGAACTTCTAATATAGGTTGAGATTTGCATCGTTGATTCGCCCACTTAGGAGGTTTAGGTGTGGGTGTCACTCACGATCCATTTTGGGTCATGACACACATGGACAAAATTTATCTTGACAAAAATTAAATAAACTATTAGTATTAGTTAAAAGTTAAAAGATTAAACTATTAACATTCTTTCAAAAAATATTATTTTTAAAAAAATAAAATTAAAATATTTTCCTCACCTACTCCACCCCTATGTACCCCTTCCACCCCAGCTCCCAACAATCCCCACCCTTCAATTTTTTTTATAAAATATTTTTAAAAAAATCAAACTTCACCCCGCCTCTACTTTTTCCTGCAAAAATTGATATTATTTTTATTTTTGAAAATAAATAAAATTTATCCCACCTACATCTAACCCTTCCCTTCTAATTTATTTTTATCTTTTTTATTGTCTTTTGTAGATATATACACATATTTTTAGAAAAATAATTTTCTTCTACTTGTGTACCGAATATAACAAAAATAAAAACATTATTTAAAAAAAAATCTTGCGGCAAGTAAAAAGTAATTTTCTAAAGATGGTAAAAAAATAAAAGGGGAGGATTAGGTAGGGAAGGTAGAATTATTTTTTCTAAAAAAATTAAAATAATATCTAACTTGTTATTTTTAAGAAAAAACAACTAAAACATTGATTGGTTAGGGGGTGGGGTGGATATGGTAAGAGTAAGTGGTGGAGTGGACTAAGAAAAATATTTTATATTGTATTTTATAATTTTTTAAAAGTAATAATACTTTAATATTTAACTTTAACTAATACTATAATTTATTATTTTTGACTTTTTGTTATCAAGGTGACATATTTTGTTTATATGGAGTGTAATGTGACTTTTTTTAAAAATAAAAGAAAGAGTGTAATATACTCACTATGATAAGAGTAAAATAAAAGATATATGTGTGTTTCTTAAACTAGTAAATAATAGTTTAAGTATGAAATTCACACTCTTAATAGTGTATATATATAAAATTCAGAAAAAGAGAATCGTTCTTTTGACACTTATTTTATTTAAAATTTCAAATTAGATGTTCAAATAAAAATTTAACTTAATATTATATAATTTTATCTTGCCAACCGAATCCGTAATTGAGATATATTACTTCTTTTTGGGACGGAAAAAAGTATTAATTAACGTTAACAATAATCAAGTTGCGGCTAATTACATTAACTTCGCCGGGTGTAGAAGAAATGCTTAGGGCAACATGGTAATTTCCAAAATAAACGAAATCAAGAAAAAGATGCTTACCGAAAACGGAATAACCCAAATTCCAGCAATATAGTCTGGGAAGCGGAAAGAGCAACAAGACCCACAGAGAAGAGTCTCCGTTGTCTCTCTCAGAGTCCTTTTGCCTTAGTATTTCTACTGGGTATGTTCTCTTTTTCTTCTCTTTTCTCTCTAATTAATCAGTTTATCTTTAATTTTTCTATTTGTGATTCCTTTTTTTGAGGACAAAAAGACTGAATTTTTATCCTGTTCTTCATACTGTTGTTTGTTGTTCAGAATTGTTTAGACTAATTAAAGCTTTCTGGGTTTTGATCAGTGGATTGAAATATTGTTTTGACTCACTCAGAGATGATGGGTTTAGGGTCTTTGGGTAATGGGGACTCGTCATCATCCTTCTCCAATTTATCACCTTTAGCTCCACCGTTTACTGTTGATCGGTCCATTTCCAAACCCGGTTCAACCCAATTGTTGAATTTCAGTGATTCTTCCTATGCTGGTACAGTACCATTTGGACAGTCTTGGCAATATGCTGCTGCTGACCCATCACCGACTGGATACAATTTTTTTCCTTCAGCTACTGATTCTGTGCCTACAACTTGTAATATGCCATTATCACCTGAGTTTTCCCCTTCTGATTCTGTTAATCCCAGCAGTAACCTTTGGTCAACTTCAAATCCCACTGTTAATGACGCGTATTCCTTTGGCAGTGAGGGATATTATGCCCCTTATGTGCCTTCTATAGTGAGCAATGAACACCCCTCATCTGCCTTCAATGAGTCTTCGCTTGATGTTGTGCCTAATTCTGGTAATATTCCTGTTAATGCATCCTCTCAAGTTGATTATACCCAGAGCTTGTCTGGGTTGGAATACCCGCATTGGAGTTTTTTTAGTAAAGTGGCTGATGAGAAGCAAGATGAAAGGAATGGAATTGATGGAAGTTATTCCTCGGGGAAGGTTAATGCTGGTGCTTCATTTGGTTTCAGGAATTGTATGTCTCAAGGTAATTTCCTTTTTTTCTTCTCTGTATTGTTCCAAATTGTATGTATTCCTTAGACGATCGAACAATTGTTTTAATGTATATCTTAACACTAATAAAAAGGATGTGAATGTGTATGTCTTCTCACATTGTCAGCTCTAGAATTTCAGCAATTTCATTGTTCATATGTGTTCCATACCATGATTCGTTTTGAATATATTACCAAGTTGTAAGGGTCTTTAGTTTATCTGTGTGAATTTGCTTTCTGAGTGTATCTAACTTATATTTTATTTGCATTTAGGATGTCAATGTTAACTTGCATGGGTTTAACCATTCAATGTCTTACGCTTCTTGTTGGTAATAATCTTTTTAATTGCTTTTCACTACCGTAGTACTATTGTAGGTTTTTTCCAAAAAAAGAAAGAAATCTAATTCAGTTGATGAGTAATCTAATTCAGTTGATGAGTATCATACTATTCCTGACCTGAAAATTTTCCTTGATTATCAAATCCATTTCAACTTCATGTGTCTGATTCATGCAATTTTATCTCTATGGAGGGTGAGGGTTGCTATATTCTTGTAACTAGTTCAAAGTTGGAGCTTAAAAATATGTCATTTTTCTAATTGTCAAAACTTGTTGCGATCATGCTATCAGATAGAGGCTTTTAATGTCTGTCATTTTGTAGTTAATTCACTTAAAGGTGTGAACATAGCTGGAGAAGATTCTAGTGCTGGAAATTTTACTGACGGAGTATATACTGGGTCTTCAAGTATGGGGAATATAGATTCCAAATCACATCTCCCTCAAGAACCAGTTTACCCACCTCTTAATTCAAAAACAGCTGTGGGTTCACTTCTCCCTATGTCTTGCCAAGTGGGACTTTCTTTAGGGTCTTCTAATAAGTACCTCAACTATGAAAATCCTTTTACTCCACATGAGAAATTCTTCCAGCCCCTTGATTCTTGTCCCCGTGATACTACAGCCACATCAAAATCTTCTCCTGTAGTGATTATCAGACCAGCACCTTCTGGAAGGCGTTTCTCCTCACCGAACACAGATTTGCACAAAAATGTGGATATTTGCAAAACTGGAGCTACCAACAGTGAGAAATCAGATGTATGTGACTTGTTAAAGGGTGAAGAAACTCGGGTAACAATAGATTCTCAGGTCAAAGAGTTTTCCTTGGGCTCAAGCACACCGCCGGACTTTGGCAAGCTCAATGACATTTCTTTTTCATCATCATCAGTTAACAATCTGTTCTCAACCCGTCCTTGTAGCAGCAATAGCATAGAGATTGCAGTTAAAGAAAGAGCTGGACCTCAAGCTCCTTACGCTAGTGCACCACCTGTGGCTTTTACTGAGAAATGTTCAGATGCTCTAGATCTTCATAACCCAAATGTAGATTCACCCTGCTGGAAAGGTGCTCCTGCTTTTCGTATTTCTCTCTGCGACTCTGTTGAAGCTCCAAGCCCATGCCACTTCAAAAGCAAACTAGAATGCTCTGATTTTGGTCAAAGCATTCCTTTATTTCCTCCAGCAGAACATTTAGAAAAAAATTCCTTAAAGAAACGTGATGCGGAAAATCTGCATAACCATAATATATATGCAGGAAATGGTCTGTCTGTTCCTTCAGTAGGCACTGGAACTAATAACTGCATCACAGGAGAATACAGGATAGATGATGTCACAAAAGAAACATATGTGCCTATGGATCTGTCCAGCCGTGGCGGGATACTTAAATTTTCTGAAGATCTGAACAAGCCTAGCAAAGGATATAATCTACCTCAGTGCTCCGAAAATGATTGTCAACTCCAGCATTCCTGCGGCAAACACCTTAATGTTGATGAACACAAATATGGACCCACAAAGCATAATTTTCCGGAGGGTTTTATGCATTCTAGTTTGAACCTCAATGACACATTAGAAGGTGGAGTAGTTGCACTAGATGCCGCAGAAAATGTTTTACGTTCACCAGCTTCTCAAGAAGATGCCCAGCCATATCAAATAGGATCAAGTCCAAAGCTGGATGTTCAAACACTAGTGCATGCAATTCGTAACCTTTCGGAGCTACTAAAATCTCAATGTTTGACTAATGCATGTCTATTGGAGGATCAAGACTATGACGCCCTTAAGAATGCAATTACCAATTTGGGTGCATGTACTGCTAAGAAGATTGAAACAAAAGATACAATGTTTTCCCAGCATGACACTTTTGAAAAGTTCGGAGAATCTCACCCCTCTTGTATGGTATGTCTTCTGGAGAGAACAAATTAGCTAATTTTGTTTTTTAAGTGCGGTCAATGTGTTACAAATTGTGGAAACAGTAGCAGTATTACCATTACTGTTGTGGAATTAAACCCATCCTTCTAGACCTTAATACTTGTGTGGCTGTGGACTACCTCTTCTCTGCATTGTGGACAGTTGGATTCCTGTGATCTAATGGTCTAGATATAATAGATAGAAGAGGAGCCTGCATATGCATTTTCTTTTATGTGACAAGTTTTCAATATTAACAATTTTGACATGTAACTGCATCAAAATGGTATGTTTCCCATGCTTGCTTTACTCTCTAAGTCTATTGGAGAAGGACAAACCTAAAGATGAAATGTGTGTTGTGCGGTGTTATTGTTGCTGTTAGTACAATTGTCATCTGTGTCATTTCATATATATACATACATATATATATATATATGTATATATTTGAAATGGATGTCTTATGTCCATGAAATATTATTGTTAAATGAATGAACCTCAATCACTAAGGTGCTCTTTTGGGCATTAACTGGCTGAGTCCTGTTTTTGTCTGACCTTTGAATACTTATATCATGCATTTCTGTTTTGTATGCAAGAATATGAAACAAAGTTTTAGTATGTCATTCTTTTTAGCAAATTAATAGAATTTGACGTCAGCTTTAGACTTTGGTTGTTGTGTACCTTTTGCCGTTGATTGGTCAGTCCTGATTATCTTGTCAAACTTTGGGTATTTTCATTATGTGCCTTCTGTTTTATGTGCAAATGAATGGATCTAAGTTTTAAGTTCTCTATGTGTGTATTGACTTGATAGGTGATACCTTCTGTTTTTTTGTGCAAAGGAATGGATCTAGTTTTAAGTTCTCTGTTTGTGTATTGACTTGATAGGCCATGTTTGGTTGTGTAATTTTGTAGATAACAGTAATTTTCTCCTCCAGGGCACTGAGACAGGCCACCCCCAGTTAATGAAAGAAGTTAATTGGAATTCTTGTGGACTTGGTAATCAACCATTGCCTGAAAATAGGATCACGAACAATGGTAAGAAAGCCGAGAAATCACGCCTTCCAACTCCTGCATATGACTTGGGGGATTCAAATGAAGATCAAGTGGCCCAGGTATGCTGTGTGTAAGTTGTGAAATTGTCATTTCAATTTTGGTCTTGTAAATTGGAGTGTTGAAAATGAGACTTTGAAGGAGTTGCAACTGGTCCAGAGTTCTATGTTAGTGGTCTACTAATATGGCAGGCTTGCAGGGTATAAAGAAAGTCCTCCATGAGAACTTTCTCTCTGATGAAGGAATGCAGCCCCAAGTCCTTCTTTTCAAGAATTTATGGCTTGAAGCTGAAGCAACATTATGTTCCCTTAGCTATAAATCTCGTTTTGACCGTATGAAGATTGAAATGGAGAAGCATAAATTCAGCAAAGAAAAAGGTAAAAGCTGTTTGTTTGGCATCTATGCTGTGACTCTGTTACAGTTGTGGTCTTTGTTCTGTTTCATACGTTTCAGTATATGGGATTGTTGCCAATAAGATTTTTTTTCTTCAATTTTTCTCCAGACTTAAACCTGAATGCCTTGGTGGTACCTGAAGCTAAAGACGACTCAGCGTCTAAGATTATCACCCAGAGTCCCTCTACTTCAAGCAAAAGTGTCCACATTGAAGATTCTGTTTTGGAGAGATTCAATATCTTAAATAAAAGGGAAGAGATGTTGAGTTCATTGTTCATGATAAAGGAAAATGATTCTGTTAAGATTCCCAGTGATGCTGAGGATTCTGTTACGATGAGACTAAATATCTCAAGGCAACAGGGTAACAACTTCAGTTCGTCATTCATGGAAGAGAAAAAAGCCTCTGATATGGTTTCCAGCGACACTGCGGATTCTGTTATGGAAAGATTCAACATCTTAAGACGACGGGAAGACAGCTTGAAATCATCTTTCTTGAAAGAGGATAGGGATCAGGATGTTGTTGCCAATGATGCTGAGGATTCTGTCAAGGTGAGACTCAATGTCTTAAGACAGCGGGGAGACTTTAATTTATCTTTCATGGAGGAGAAAAAGGATCCAGATATGGTCGCTAATGATGCTGAGGATTCTGTTATGGCAAGATTGAATATATTAAAACACCGGGGAGACAACCTGAATTCACCGTTTATGGAGGTGGAAAAAGATCCGGACATGATTGTTGCTGATACTGCGGATATGGGGAATTTTGGATTGACAAAAGGAGAAGTATCAGAAGACCAGAGAGAAAATGTGGTCATAGAACCTTACTTTTATCATCCCAGTGTTAACGCCAGTGAAGGATATGATTCCATTGGGTCTTACGCCAATGGTTCTGGATATGACTCCATGAAACAGTTTCTTCTCTCTGTCGCGGATGATCCAATTGTCCATTCGAATAGGAAGGCCAGACTGGGAAATCACCACTCTTCAGGTTTGTATGATAGTTCTTCATCAGATTGGGAGCATGTTGCCAAGGATGAGTTTGTGTGACAGCTGATGAGACGTTGCATCGAAGAAATTTTCCGGTCGATTTATGAACACACTGTATATATTGTAGAGTAGATGGAACTATGTATTCCTATTTTCTGCTTTCTGATACTGCTTACTCGGTTGTGCTTAACTGTCTCGTCATTACTATATTAAATTCTGCTCCCAACATAACACTCAAGCTCAGGATCCTATATGCATGATTTCTGTTTGTTTATACACCTCTTTTCTGTAAAATATGAAATTGTTTCAAATAATTTGCACTAAATATTTTTAAAAGCGGGCAAATTTTGGTTGAGGACAAAATTATTGTCTGTTGACTGGCTGGTACATTTTTCTCCTTCATGAATCACGATAGAATATGGCACATACAAAATATTAGTATATTTTACCTGTTTGCTTACCTGCAACCTTATCAATATGTAATTGAACAGTAATATACGCATAAGTTTTTCTTTTAAGCAACTATAACAGGGAGGTTAGCATGCAAAGAGTAAATAAGTTGGATGTATTTTGTTCCGTAAAGGGGTCTGATTGCTTGTATGTGTTAGTAAGTATGCAATGTATATACTCTTGTTTATGACTTGATAAGGACACCTCACATAATGTGCAAGCTGGATCCTATGTTACTATTTTATTATTTACACGATAGAAATTACCGCGGATGGCTCTTAATATTAACGTGTAAGAAAACATGAACTTAGCTATGAAATTTGTTGATTAATATGTCCCTTAAATATTCTTGACTAATTAAGTTCTCTTGTAACCCATCGCTAATATGTAATTAAATAAAATTAGCATGAGATTTTTATTGTTTAGCTATGACATTTTACCTGTCGCTAATTCCTTGATTTCTAGTAATCTTATGATTGGACGCATGTTGTATTACCCGGTCTAAAATTTTATTCCAAATTTCCAACCATCAAATGGCGACATTATACTTAAATTAGTAAAACTTATGATAGTAAGTTAGATTATTATTTTATATCAAATTACTGTTTAATATTTATAAAATAAAATTATTTAAATAAATATTTTACACCGTCACTGCATAAAATTTATACTCCATATTTATAGAGCCCTTCGACTCATTTGTTTACGTAACACAATGATTATACATTTGATTTAAGAAATTAATTAAGAACTAAAAGAAAAAGAAAAAGACCCACTTGCAAGCATAAATCTGCTATAATTAGCAGAAATTTAGAGTTAATCAATGTCTAACCACTACACTTTGTATTTTCATGCAAAAAAAGTCAACAAAATGGATTGGATTAGTCAAAGCTTATTTTGTTCCTACATTAACCATAAAGGAAAAAAAAGATAATAAAATGTATTTACGTGCAATTATAGTCAATCACTGACCAACTCCAGTTGTCCTTAACCTTCCAAAATATTGGGGCATCTTTGCTCAGGTTTCTCCCCATTTTTACTCGTGCACTATATTAAATAAATACTTGTTTTTCTAGTTTATAAATTAAGAAATAATTTATCATTTAATTCTTAATTTATATTTATTATTAACTATAATTTTTTTTCAAAATATTGAATTTACTATTATATTCAAAGAGTGATATGGAGTAGTAAACTTACCATCTTATTAATTACTTCCCCGTCCACTTTTATTTGTCCACTGCTAAAAATAGATGTTTGTTGTTACTTGTCTAATTTAGAAAATCACGAGATGATTTGTCACTTAGTTCCTAATTTTATGACATTTATCAATGCATTTCCCAAAGGATTGAATTTTTGTTATATTCAAAAGGTGATGTAGTAAATTAGTCATCCTATTTATTAATCTGAGTATGCCAAGTTAATATTGAACAATTAAAAATAAATAGAATTTTTTTTTTTAAGAAATGTATTGATTCGAACATGAATAAGTAAAAATGGACGGAGAAGTTAGAATTTTAGAGCTTACTACCTTCTCAGCATGCACTAAAATATTATTGATTCACCAGCGAGATTAGTAATTGAATCAAGACAAGTTAACATTGGGTCCCGTTGATATCCACCGGTTGGACCTATATATATTGACATCGATTATTAATGAAATGAAGCTAATCAAGCTTACCAAGAAAAATTAAAGGAAAATGAGTGCAAGAATGTTGATGAGTGCACTTGTATTGTTGGTTTTAGGTGAGTGTATGATGTTAGAAGCACAGCTTCAAGTGGGATTTTATGAGAATTCATGTAGTATGGCTGAGTTTGTAGTGAGACAAGAGGTAACAAATGCCTTCTTTAAAGATAAGGGAGTGGCTGCTGGCCTTGTTCGCATGCATTTCCATGATTGCTTCGTCAGAGTAAGTCGTAACATTTTTAAATAATCTACGTAATTTTATCTGTTGTAGCGAGTAACCTTGTTTTATTAACCTTTTATGAATGACTAAAACATTGTCTTCCAGAAAATTAACTACTGGCTCTGCAGTTTGATAATATTTTGATTCTGGCATTATGGATAGGGTTGTGATGGATCAGTGTTGATCGACTCGACTCCAACGAATTCAGCAGAGAAGGACTCACCAGCAAATAAACCGAGTCTTCGAGGTTTCGAAGTCATTGACAGAGCAAAGGCCAGATTGGAATCTGTTTGTCAAGGAGTTGTTTCTTGTGCTGATATAGTCGCTTTTGCAGCTAGGGATAGCGTAGAGATAGTAAGTATATTACGGTTAGCCATGCAAATTAAGATTTATTAAATACTAGTCTCTCTACCTTCACGAGGTAGGATAAGGTCTGCATACATTCTACCATCTCCAGAACCCACTTATGGGATTTCTCCTACTTACTTGCACACTTGAAATTATTCTAGACTGGTGGACTTGGCTATGAGGTTCCAGCTGGTAGAAGAGACGGCAGAATTTCATTAATTTCTGAGACAAGAAGTTTGCCCTCTCCTACATTCAACGTTGATCAACTCACCCAAAACTTCAAAAATATGGGACTTACCCAAGAAGAAATGGTTACACTCTCTGGTAAGCAGAAGAGTACCACTTCGTTTTTAGTTATATGCACAAACAATTTACTGAATCTTTGATTTTTTGATGTCTAGGAGCACACACCATTGGTCGATCTCATTGTCTACCCTTTAGTAACAGATTATACAGCTTCAACTCAACTACAAGCCAGGATCCCAGTCTTGATCCTTCCTATGCAGCCCAGTTGAAACAGCAATGTCCACAAGGCAGCACGGATGAAAGTTTGGTGGTGCCAATGAACCCTGCAAGCCCAGCTATCACTGATGTAGGTTACTACACCGATATTCTGGCTCATAGGGGCTTGTTTACATCCGATCAAACCCTACTCACAAATCCTACTACTGCTATCCAAGTAACACAAAATGCTGGGAATCCATTCCTCTGGAAAAGTAAATTTGCCAGTGCAATGGTGAAGATGGGCCAAATTGGTGTCTTGACAGGAACAAATGGCGAGATCCGAACTAACTGTAGAGTCATTGATAGCTAAAGAAACGTCATATGTATCTGTACACTAATCGGTGACTGCTCCTTTCAACCTGGAACTTTCACACTGATGTATCTTCTTCAACCAGTTAGTACTGGGAAATAGATTATGTATTGTTCTGCTGCCTATCATAATGTCATTTCATCTCATTTCCAGAATCATTTCATGGAAAGATGTAAAAGAGACATGCTTGCATTGAATTGAAACTTTCTATCTCTATTGGAAAACTGAAATTATAAATACCTTCAGTCATTTGATCTTAAGCCATGGTGCTGTTCAGGCAAATTGGAATTGCTAGGATATCATGAACAATATAAAAGTTCAAAAAGAATCAAACTAATAAAGAAAGCCCTTCATTTCCTGATATTGGTCATTGAGGTTCTACAATGCACTAATACTCAATAGGGGGTTCACCAATTAACAAGGGCAACAAAAATAGAATGAAAGCATAACTTCTTCCAAAATTCTTCATAGAGCAAGAATTGAAAGGTATTCTTGAAAAAATACTTAAGTGGTCAGCTCCATGATGGCACTGACTATGTCTCCATTGTGGGCCTTTAGAGCCTTGACTGCCTTGCTCCTGGACACTCCTGCTTGTGTCATGACCAAATCAATGTCCCGAGGTTCAACACCAGTCTCATCGACCTCTTCTTCTTCCTCATCTGCCTCTGCAGCAGCAGTAGAGCCAGAGACATCTGGCTTAGCCATCACAGATCCCATGTCTGGCATCCTAAACTGCTGAGCTGCCTGTGTCTGCAACTGAGAGCTCAAATCCTCGATCTTAGCCTCTCCAAATATGACATAAGTCTCAGAATTTGGGCTTTTGAAGACATCTGGCTTTGAAATGAAGAATAAAACCTGCAGTATTATGATTGAACTGATTTAGATCAAACCAAATTCTTTTAAAAAATATATATATAAGATTCAGTAAAGATGAAATGATGAACGATCAAGGTAATTTACATTTTTGGTCCTCTTAATAGTGACCCTGCTAACCCCTGTAACAGGTTTCATGCCAAGCTTCAACATGGCTTTCCGACTCTTCTTCTCACTTCTGCTTTGCTTTGAATTGCCACCTGCATCATTTCCATTCATATTCTTCCAAAAATTATATCACCAAGAATCTTATAGGTGCAGCATGGTTATCTCACACGTCATATAACCAGGTAACAAAGTTACACAGATGTTGTACAATTTTGTGCAAAAGCAAAACAAATATGGATCATAAAACAAGCACAAAGAGACAAATAGACTGCACAGCAGGAAAATATATTGCATATCGTAGCTAATAAAATGGATAAGTCCAGTGGCGTACGCAGGATCTTTTCTAAGCAGTGTCACAATTTCAAGGACAACGATAGTTCAAAAGAAAAATTAAAGA
>JBCEWC010018466.1:0-11952 GCA_038996855.1 Solanum aculeatissimum
TGACCATATTTGTATGAGCCCTTAAACTAGATCAATCCATATTTACCCATTTTGAAAATATGAGTGATCCATTAAAAAAAATTTGGATTAAATGAACTCATTTTACCTTATATGGGTTGAAATTATCACCCCTAATTATATACCAAGTTTCCACGGAGGTAGGAGCTAGTATGCAAATAAACATGACAACAAATCCTTCATTTTTACAAGATACTAATAGCTTTCTCTAGAATCTTTTACAAGTTTGAAAAGTTTCAAAGAGTTCTCTTGTAAATTCATAGGGATCTAAGGTCTTTAAAAAAATTTACATGGTTAGAAAGTTTCAAGGATTTTTTCGATAAATTCATCATGATTTAGATTCTTTCTTCTAAAATTCTTTACAAGATTAGAATATTTTAAGAACTTTTCTAGTAAATTCATGCGGATCTAAAAATTTTAACAAGAAAAAAACTCATATATTTCTAAAAACATTTTCACAAGCGATATGTTAGTGGTAGTTATGCCTTTATTTGCGTGAGAGTGATTTAGACTTGGCTTTCGAACAAAGTTTGTTTAGTTGCAGAAAAAGGTAAAAATTAGATTTTGACCTCACATTACTTAAACAACACTGTTTAAGCTTTATTTTTATAATAAAGGAAATTCTTTTTTCTTGTGGGGTTTGGGGATTTCAAATTTCCAGTGAAGAGTCTTTGGGCCCTAATTAAAGAGCATATAGCAGTAAATACATTCAACAAGCAATCACATGCAAATGCAATTAAAGAAAAGAATTACTGAGATACACACTTAAAAATCCTTTTCATGACTAAATAGCACTTCTTATGTTTCAAAATATTTGTCTAAGTTAAATGATACTTCCTCCTCCCATTTTTACCTGTCATTATTTTATTTATCATTAGGGTCAAAGTATATGAACTTTGATCAACATTTTAGAATATATTTTTCCATCATATTAATATGAGACTTATAACATTTTTCCTATATTTTTTAATTATGTAAATTTTTTTAGATTGTAAATATTAAATTTAACTGCTTCAATTTAGTCAAATTGACCTCGAAAAAGCAAAATAATGGCTAGTAAAAATGAACAGAGGAAGTATCAAGTATGATATTTTAAGATGCATTTTTTTGTTATATTAATATAAAAAATATAATTTGTGATACTTTTATATAATTTTTGAATATTTTAAATTTTAATTTAAAAATAATGGATAGTAAAAATGAAGAGAGGGAGTATGATATTTTAAGATGTATTTTTTTGTTATATTAATATAAAAAATATAATTTGTGATACTTCTTATATAATTTTTGAATATTTTAAATTTTAATTTAAAAATATTAAATTACTTTAATATAACTTATTTTTAAAAACTAATCAAAGCGTGATAATATCTTTAAAATGGTCTCAAGATTGTAATGTGTATTCGCCTAACCCATGAAGATATATAGAGGGAAGCCAATCACGGAAATCAAAGAAAAGTCAGCCTTCAATTCATTCATTTATGATTTTGTAATTTTAAATTAGTAAATGTGACGGACAACGACCTTAACAATTGCATGCCATTATCACTAGCTTTCATCTTTATTTTGTTAGTACTATGCATTAAAATATCCAATTTTATTCTAAATTATTAGATTTTTTAAAACAAATTAGAAATTTTATCTTATGATATCATATTTTTTAAGTATAAAATTGATATTTTGTAAACAAAATATTATTTTGTATTTATTAATTTTTTTATTTTATGTGAAAATAATATTTATTATTAATATTATTACTTTTATCAACCTTTAAATTTTTTATATCGAATATAACTATTATTCTCACCAACATAAATATTATTTGCTTATACAAAATTATCTCATTTACTCGCATTTCTCTTTATTACTCCTTTACAAAAATAATAAATATTGTGTTCTTCATGATATTAACACATAAGTAACAATTATCATAATTTGTGTAATATTACATGATTTTTTGTGAGAATCAAAAGAGTGATAAAATATTTACTAAATATAAATATGATGATATAGTTACTAATGATATTGACCAACAAATCGCTCAAAGTAATAATTTTGGTTTACCTTCTCAATTATTTGATCAAGAAATGCATACTCGAGAAAATGTTCTACTATATGGAAGGATTATACTAAAGAGTAGTACACTACATTTCTATTCAATTATAATTATTTTAAATTTTCAAGTTGTTAATTATTACGACCTGACTAAATAGACCCTTAATTTTATTTCTTTTAATTTAAAGTCGTAGCAGTTTCCATCCTCTATGCTAATATACAAAATTTAAGAGTTCAAGAAGTATTAATTGAGTAGTAAAATGATAATTATCTTGTATATATAAGAATTGAGAAGTGGGTTTACATGGCAAAACTAATTGATTTTTCTCATGTCCAAATTCATGTTTATCAGATTAATGTCCAGTATTACTTCAAATTAAAAGTTAATAAATATAATTAATGTTATCGCAATTTCTAATCTTTATTATTTTCCTTTTATTTTATGGACAATAATTTTATACAAACTTTATACTTTTAATTACGGATGCACATATCTCGAATTAATCGTATAACTTTGAGGAGCGACTAACTACAACAAATTGTAGTTCTATCGATTAAAATTACTTTTAAGACAGTAATTTGTCGCAACACATAATTATTTGCGATTAATTTTCTATTATTTTGTTTCTATTCAGCATCAATCAGTGTTGTATTTTCTAACAATGTGTTATAGTAGTAATAGTTAAACACACTCTTTTTTAGGCTTTTTAACCAATAGATGCCTACAACTGTGAGTGTAGAAAAGACATGTTGAAACAAAAAGTAGACAGCAGTGAGAAACAGAAAAGCAATGTGGTCAGTTAGATGTAGTTTCCAGTAGTCAGAGTCTCACAGATGGAGAACTAGTACTACTAACTAAACCATAAAGGCAATCATGAGAGAGGAAAAAGCCAATTACACAATATATAATTAAAAAATTACTCTACTTATTAAAAGAAGTAAAAAAAACAAACAGAAGAAGCTCCAAGAGCACAGGGCCCAGCTGTGAACACCAAAAGTGCCATACGCATATTTGCTGTATTTTCACAGACCAAAACTGTTCTCTTTATTGCAATTCACAAGCAATGCTCATATGACCATACAACATGTTCAAAGGAATATTTCTGCATTCTTAAAAGGAAATGGTAAAAACACAGAATTCATGCCAGTTATTTGACACCTAGTGCAAGGAAGTAAATATTTGGTGAAATAAGTTGAATTACGCGCAAATTAATCCTAGCACCACATTACACACACCTCATTTTTATGTAAGTCAGATTTTAATTTTATGAGTTTTGAATGTAAGAATAATTACCTTTTGTGCTATTAATTGAATTTTAAATTCAACATGTAAAGTACTTCACTTATGCCACTCCTCCAACAGATGGATCCATCACTTGCCTTCAGTAAAGGGTTCAAAATATGAGAAGTAAAGGCAAAAAAAATCGATGTTATTACAAGAAAAAAAGTGATTTCAAATGAATCCCTCAAGCCCATCTAGCTCCACTTGCCCCCACCCCCACTGTCTTTCAGCCCCAGCGGGCAGCACAGGCAGGAGACTAGGGCCCCAAGGCCAATCTCTGTCAGTAGTTTGTTTCAGCAACTGATTTCAGATTGCTTGCGAAGGTTTCAAAGCAATGTGACTTACAACTAACGCGAAAATAAAGGAGCTAAAATTGGATCAAAATTCAATTCTTTTCTATAACAAGAAGAACCCATTTGAACAAAATTAATGCTAATGGATAGTAAAAAACAAAACAAGAAAAGGAAAATGAGAGTGACAATTTTGACCTCCCATATTCTTCTTCAATGGCTAAAATCTTCATCTTCATCTTCCATAGGAGCCGGCATGTTAAGATCTATAAACCCATATGGGAACTTAGCAGAACTTGAGTCCATTAAGCTATCACCAACTTTTGATGAAGAAGATGCAGTGATTGATGAACTCAATATATGTGATCTTTTGTGTCCACCAAGTGCTTGTCCTGACTCAAATATTTTCCCACAAAATGGGCATTCATGCACTTTCTGATCCACATTCTTCATCACTCTCAATTCCCTCGACTTCCCCACCCTGTTCTGTTCTTCACTGTTGTTCTTCTTGTGAATCGTTTTGTGACTTCCTAAAGCTTGAGATGATTTCAACACTTTGTTACAAATCTCACATTGGTAATTCCCTTTTGAATTTTGATCCCTAAATTTCGAATTTCTCCAGACATCTTTAGAAAGCATCATTAAGCAAACAGCAATGTCTTCTTCAGGGGAAGTATCGGAAAACGAACTTACAGGTTCAAATTCAGCTGATTTCTCTTTTTTCACCTCTCGATGATCATCAACACCTTCTTCTGACACGAAAATTCTTCGGCTTCTCTTAGATCTCCTCCGAGTCGGCTTCTTTGTTGATTCAGTTTCACTTTGATCCCTGTCATGTACAACTGACCCAGCATCCAAAAACTCAGGATCTACAACCCTTGAACTCTTCTTCGGATTCTCCCTTAACACATAACCCAAATGTTTCTCCTCCCTGATTTCCTCCCCTTCTTCTTCCTTCAACGAATAGAGCGACAGAGTTGACTCGCTCCGGCCGCCGGAATCTTGTTTCTGCGGCGGAGTTTTTGGTGGAAGTGGGAGAGCCCTCAAATGGGACCTCATGTGACCACCCATAGCTTTACCACTTGAGAATTTCCTTGAACAGAGCTTGCATTTATGCTTCTCCATACTCATTGATTGTTCAACAAACCAAAACAGATCACAGATTGATTAAGCCCTTCAGTAGTTCGTGGTTCGTACCAACTCTGCCTATATTCAACAAAAGCTTAAACTGTTAATAACAACATATAGATACACGTTGATGTGTATGTATGGCTGGTTGCTTTCTCTCTCTAAGTTGAGTTTCTCTCTCATGGGAGGGGAGGAGAGGAGAGGAGAGGAGAGAGTTAAGGAAGTAGAGTGGGAGTGGGAACTTATAAAAGGCTTTAAAGAGGAGAAGTAGGTAACAAGCATTCTTCCATCACCCATAAACAGTTGTCATGTGATTTGCCTTTTTTCAATAGTTATTTATTACTACAATCTTATTTTACTTGACCAATCCATAAGTTATCTCACAAGATTATAATTTGACTATTATTTTGGAATAATTTACTGGGGGTTTGGATATGTTTTATTAGGAAATTTAGATTTTTTAAATTTTATTTAAACTTAAAAATCATTTTTAAAAATTTGGGTTGTATTTTGCTATGAATATAAATTCAATAGTTATTTATTACTACAATCTTATTTTACTTGACCAATCCATAAGTTATCTCACAAGATTGTAATTTGACTACTATTTTGGAATAATTTACTGGGTGTTTGGATATGTGTTTATTAGGAAATTTAGATTTTTTTAAATTTTGTTTAAACTGAAAAAATATTTTTTGAAAATTAGGGTTGTATTTTGATGTGAATATAAATTAGAGAGGTGCTTTTTTTTTTTTGTGATTAATTCAAAGTGAAAATATTATTTGTTAATTTTTTTAAAATGCAGTTAGATTTCGAAATTTTATGGTCAAATAAGTTTTTCAAATAAAGATATTCCATCAAATTAGTTATCCATTTTTTTTTTACATGGTTAGTTAATTTCATTATTTTACTTCACAATAAAATTGATATTATATTTTCTCCGTCTTATTTCATATATCATTTTTATTTTTCAAAATTCAAAATATGTGAACTTTAACTAACATTTTAAAATGTATGAGGTTGAGTGTTGGTTAGTCAAGAAATTTCACATTCAAAAGTTGAAAGTTGTAAAAATGAGGATGGTGTTATATTTGTTGATATATTAGGAGAGATAGAATTAGAAATCAGGATCCGAGACAAGATGAAAATGACATTGGTGGAAGCCAATATGAAGAAAATGAGACTAAGATGAATCGGACACGTGAAGAGGAGATGTATAGAAGCTCTAGTGTATAGGTGTGAGAAACTAATTGTGGATAATTTCAGAAGAGGTACAAGCTAAAAAAGTATTCATAATAAGTGATTAGACAGAACATGATGCAAATCTAGCTAATCGAACGCATGACCTTCTATGGGAGCTTATGAAGGATACAATGCGGCACCTCTTTATAATTGCTATTCATATTTATCTTCTCTCTCTTTTTTGTATTTCTTTTTATATGTTATATAACTAATTTACTAAATAAAATGAATTAATAAAAATCTTATAAAGCATAGGACTCACAACCCACATAGCATCATGAGTAATACAAGGCTGATGTTAATAATAATTTTTTACAATAAAGTCCAATATTTAGTATATACATATTGTGGAGGCAATAATATTGAACCTATAGGAGGATCACTTGGACAATTTTCATATTTCTTTATATAATGGTAAAATTGAGATTAATTTTTAATAGGACGGAGAAAACTAAATAAAATAAAATTTAACTACTTGTGATCGTGAGTGGAAAGTGAACATGCAACTCTTGCTTTCTCAGCGTGATACCTTTATATATAGATTATACACAATCAAATTTTGATGATAATATTGATTTAAAAATCTTATTATAATTATATTTAGGTGATGTAATAAATAAAAATATGCAAAAATTAGTTCAATAATTTTGTATATTGAGAGGAATACAAACATACATATTAGTTTTATTAATAGTATATCAAAATAATGAATGTCATTAATATTATTAAAAAAATAAACATAGCATGAAAATCAGATTTAGAGAAAATTAAAATATTATATTATAATAAATGATAGTTATAAGGAAGTTGACAGTAAACAACAATAATAATATACTTCATAAAATTTCATAATTTAAATTTGAAGAATATAAAATGTACGTAAACTTTATCACTATCCATAGAAATTGACAGTACATACTATTTTAAAATTTTTTAGAGTTACTTTTTTATTTCTTTTTATAGGGCTATGCCTGTTTGTACTCTGCACTACACTTAGATGGATCGCGAACATTAAATTGTAGCCCCTAACCCGGACCAATGGATTAAACAAGCCTTTAATTATAAAATTTTAAATGTTTTTGATAAATTATTTTTTAATAAAGTTTTTGAAGTTTTATAATGCTCTTGGTCATAGATTTTGAGAAAATATTTTAATTTTTTTATAAAGAAATTTATATTCATATATTTTAAAATTATTAAAAATATTGTAAGTTTATATTATTATTTTATAATAAATATGTACCGTGAAAAATCATGACAACGAACACAACTAATAGGAATTTGAATAAAGAGGAAGACAACAAAAGGTAAATATCATTTATACAAAAAACTATTATTACTTCTTGTAATCGTGACTTCATAGAGCAAGTTCGGATACAAATAATATAAAATATAATTATAGATAAATTTTGTACAACAAATTAGGACTGAAATTTTAGTCCAAAATAATAAATGATGGCTATTTTTAAAAAATAATTTTTAAATTTTTAAAAATTTTCAAATACTAGAATTTGACTTAAATTCTATTTTTTTTTCTAGAACTTGAGATATTTACTAAATAATGACAAGTTAATTATATGATCAAATACTAATTTCTAATTTTTAAAATTTTTTATTTAAAATATAGTTATGGTCAAATGACACCTAATAAATTTCGAGTTAATGTTATACTATATGTTTAGTAAAAAAATTTGACATAAATATATATAAAAAATCAATAATACTTGGACTCATCCTAAAACTAATTTAAAGAAGCAAACATGTGGTTGGCTTGTAATGTGAAGAGTAGTACTAGTCAATAAACTGTTAGCAGTTGATTTGTTGTAGCACATGAAAAGCCACCGGTAATTAATTGCTAAAGCTCCCTTGAAGTTGGTCAACTTGTTTGAATTTGTTTTTATTTTCTTCGTCAACTTTATTGAATATCATCACTTTTCTGCTTTCTTACGAGTAAATATTGCTTAATTTAAAAGAAAATGAGATTCATGAAAGAAATTTATGATATTAATTGTCATAAAAAAAAATTAATATTGAGTTAAAGAGTTTAAATTAACCTTCAAAACTATTTTACCATGAAAAAATTATTCATGATCATATAAATCGTCCAAAAGCAATCTTCTACACTGATGTAAGGCTTGTAACACTCTCATGCACATTCAAGTTTACTAACTAGTTCAATATAATATAGAAACTTTAATTTAATCATAAAAATTAGCTCACTAGATGATTATTCAAAACATATATAAAAAGTTCCATTGCACCATCTGATATGAGACTTCTAGCACTCACACGCTTAGACTTGCTAACTCGAGCGGGACTATATATACTATGATTTTTTTTTTTGAGAAATACTTCCAACATTTCATTTTAGTTGTCATGTTACATTTTTAAAAGTCAATTTCACTAATTTCTAAAGTTAAAGTTAAATTAAATTAAATTGATATTTTAAAATAAAAGTTTAGATATTAAAAACCTATAAGAATAATATTATTGATTAGAACTTTTTTCATATCAATATGATAAAAAAATATATCTTAAAATGTTAGTAAAAGTCTTTATTTGACTTTGAAAATAGAAATTATGACAACTAAAATAGAACGGAGGAATTGTCTTTATAATTTATTTAAGCGCATCTTGGAAATGGTTATCAACCCTAAACCAACATGAACAAATATGGAGAGAAAATTAGACCCATTTTTTTGTCGATCAAATTGCTAAAGAAATAAGTTTTTAATTTTTTTTTTTCATATTTGAAAAATATATGTGGAGTACTGAATTTTCTCAAATAGTAATTAGGTAGAGATGGTCCGTGTGAGCACGAGCCCAACGTTGCTAAATATAAAATTTCAAGATAAATGTGCGCACATACACACACATACTAAAAGGGTGTGGCCTGTGGTACAACATCAACCCAATATAAGAAGTTTATTATCTATGAACAAAGTGTTGCCAAAAGCTATTCAGTTACAAAGCTGCCAATTGCAAGAATTCAAGAGTTAATATCACAAATGGTCACTCAACTATATATTCTTTTCATGAAAAGTCACTCAACTTTCTCTTTTAGCTTCAAAGTCACTCAATTGTGAATTTTTTTCCCAGAAAGTTAACCAACTTTGATTTTTAACTCAAAAGTCACTCAACTATCAATATTTTACTCTCAAAGTCACTCAACCTATTTAATTAATTTTTATTTCTAACCAATATTTTAAAATTTTAAAATTTATCCATTTAAACCATTTAATGATTGAACCCGCTAAAAATATAATATGGACTAATTATTTAATTTTTTCCAATCAATTTTTTTTTAAATACCCATAAAATTCAAGACGATACACTAGATTAACCAGAACCTAATCCAGAAGTTCTATCAATAAATCTTGAAATGAGTGAAAAAAATGAATTGGGTGTTTTTGGTATCAATTATTTTCTTGATTTCATACCAATATTGTAGTGATTGGAGTATACATTTTGCAAACTTTTAAGGAAGATTGGAAAAATTATTTGATTCGAAAAAAATCAAATAATCGCTTCATATAATATTTTTTAGGTGGTCGAGTCATTAAATAATTTAAATGGATATATTTTAAAATTTTAAAATATTGGCTAGAAATAAAAATTAATTAAATAGGTTGAGTGACTTTTAGAATAAAACATTGATAGTTGAGTGACTTTTGAATTAAAAATCAAAGTTAAGTGACTTTCTGAGAAAATAATTCATAGTTGAGTAACTTTGAAGTTAAAAATAAAATTTGAGTGACTTTCTGTGAAAAGTACCTATATTTGAGTGACCATCTGTGATATTCTAATTCAAGTGTGTATATGTTCTAGTGCAAGGAATGATTTCAAAAAATTAGAAAAAATGTGTATTCATTTAAGCATTTGCAGACTATACATAATATCAAACCATTAATTACTATTTACTTATTGCTAAAAAATGCAAAGGTTCCAAGTGAAAGCATATTATCCAGCCACTGTTACTAGTATATCTGGTGCATGGCTATTTTTTATTCCCCAATATCGAGGTGGTTAAATTAATTTTGTGTAGCTATCACTATTATTTGATTTATTCAGGAAAGTGATCAGGACTTTCCTGTTTGCCTACCTTAAATTTAGGACTATGGCATTTGCGACATTATGAATTGAAAAAAACATTGAATATTCAGATATATACACTAAATATTGGAATAAAAATAGTTTGATACATTATTACATAGGTTTGCCTGTACATATGTCGTAAATGTGCAAATTTGGAAACAAACCTAATTGGAAACCACAATGCTTCCTCCTCTAGTTCAAGAGAACTTTTTTCACTCAATTCTCTTAATGAGTGCACTGGAAAGATATCAATCTTCAAAAGCATGATTCTATTATGTGGTTGTATCAGATTTCAGCATCAAATATTTGAAAAGGCTATACACAAAATCTCATTGGTAAGAGGGATATTTTCTAACTCTGTTTGCTAAGATGGACATAAAGGACAGGAGAAATGAGCTAAAGGTAGGCAAGTCTTGAACCCTAGACATGTTAAATGCACACATTCATGTAAAGTATGCAAAGGACTCAAGTCTGGCCCATTTGGGAATTTTAGAGAATAAGACAAATACTTTTCCTATTCAAGTTTCTTACAACTCAACAAATTACTCTCCCAAACCTTTTTCACTACCATAAACTTTTAGGAGGTCCATTAGAATTATATATTTAGAAAATTACTGATTAAATATTTTTATTTATAGAGCAGGCTATGTCCAACATTAGTAAACTTCTATAGATTGGTATGGCTTTAAAATGCATCACTAAAGTGTAAGACATGCTTACTTATACATCTAATGTACTCTCCTATGTTTCGCCAATATGACACTTTTTATCTTGAGCTAGTATGTCACATCACCTCTTCTTATGGACTCAATATCCTCTTCGAAGTTTGCTTTACCACCTACAATTTGCCTAGACTCGACACTAAAATTTACCTCACCTTACTGGAATTACTTAAATTCAGTTTGAATTGTCGCTCACATCAATGGGACTAACATATGATTTGCTCTTATACCATCTATGATATCTCACCTTACTAGTGATATCATTCTCTATGGGTCTAGACTTTCACAATTTTAATTGTTTCATTAGAATGTAAGGCATACTTATTTATATACTCTATATTTCTCTCTTATTTTGTGAATGTGCATTTCTTGTTCGGGATAGGGTTCAAACATACAACTGCCTTCCTGATTTTGAAAAGCAAATTAAACTATTTTTTTTAAAATCAAAGTAAGCTGAATTCTTGAATACTTTGTTCTAATAAGTGATACGGCTAGAAGTAACTTGAATAAACAAATTCAAAATTAAAAAATGTAGGCTTGATAACAAGGATATTGGTAATATGAATTTGGACTCAAATATAAAATGGAACAATTTATCCGCAAAGCAAAAGATTTTGCATTTTGGCTAAACTTACATTGAACAATAGGCTTTCACTACTAGGAGCCCAATAATTTCTGGTCCAACTCAGTAACTATACTATTACAAACACAAACTCTCACAATTCCTATCAAATTGGAGATTATTGTTTCTTTACTAACAAAAGACTCTGCATATAAAGTAAATAAGATATTTTGTTTTAAAGGAAAACAAACTTGACCTTTTTCACATTAATCGAAGTATCATGAAGTTTCCTTCTCTTCCTCCTCCTCCTTCTCATCTTCTTCTTCTTCTTGCCGTTCATCCTGATATCATCCAAATTATTGCCAGTAAAAGGGATCCAATTGCCTAATACACTCATAATCCTCACATGTCATTCTCAAATGCAAATCTCTACATTTGACACAGAAAATTCTCCAGCACTTGGGACATGCCCTAATTGGATATCCCTTTTTGTCATCCATCATTGTTCCAGTACAATCCATAAAAGGGCAATCAATAATTGTTGATGAAGCCAAAGCT
>JBCEWC010018467.1:0-11952 GCA_038996855.1 Solanum aculeatissimum
AGGGAACTCCGTTTTGTTGCGCCGCTCAAGGGTGCTTAGGGTACTACTTGGCAAGTAGTTTCGGGTTTGGGTAGTGGATTGCCCGGATCTTTTTATCTATATCGGTTGAGGTTACATCCCCGAAATATATATATGATCATAGGATTGCATCTCATGCATCATGACATAGTATCTTGTTATATTACTCTTTGGATACGTGCATTCCTTTCGTATCAGTTGTCCCCTTGACATATTGCTTGGTCATACTATACTTGTCATATGCATTTCAAGCCCGCATACTTAGTACTTAATTGTGCTAACCCATATTCTTGTCTACATGATCTAACCATGTAGAGACCAAGGACGACATCTACATTCTACCGGATTACGTTTGATCTCTTGTTGATGATTTGTTAGTGGTGAGCCCTTTTGTTCAAGGGAAATAGCCACCGTCTATCTACCACTTTATTTTTATGTATTTACTTTCTACTAACTTGAGGGTGATCCTCAAACTTGTCGAGGCCCCGCTCATCTAAGTAGAGGCATTGTTGGACAAATCTATACTCTTGTACGTTTGACTTGCATGTTGGATATTTAGCTATGTAATATGATGCTACTTTCTCTTGATTTATGATAATGTCTCTTTCATCATGTTATGGATTATATGATTGGTTATTCTGAATGACTATTTGCCATGTGCAAGCATGCTTATCTCATTCTCGCATTGTCCCCATAGCTTAAGTCTCAAGTTCTCGAATCCCTAGAACTTACGTGCTATGTGTTTAGCTTCCGCATTTCCAAAATGATGATAAGTGTAATGATGCTATGATGGCTTGATCGAGCGTCTTCGGGTCCTCTTTTGCCTGTCACATCTCCCCCGTGACACTCTATCATGCTGAAACATGTCATGTTGATTCCTATCATGTTCAAATATAATTTGACCACGTGGTACAAGCATATTATATTCATCCACAGACATCGAATTATAAAATACACCATTCAGTCCATCTATTTCTCCACGATCTACCCAAACAAAATATCTAGGCTTAAATTCATTACGATACAATGCACCATGATTTCATCTGGACTAAAACATTTTAGGCACTTACATGCACAGCAAGGATACCTAACCAATTTATTTCTCTTAAGAATATCAAGTGTCAGTGCATGATCAATGAAACTTCTAACACCGTCAATAAATGTATATTTCAACTCACTATCATTTTAATAACACATGTCATACATCCACAAACAATGATTCATCTACAAACAAATTAACAACCTTAATTAATTAGTTCAAGTATGTTCTTAATTAAGTAAAAAAATCCTAAAATTCAAGTTCTAAATTATATTCTTAAGTTAAAAATAATCCTAGAGTTCAAAAGTTGTATTTTTCTAAGTTAATAGCAAACATGCAAATTTCAAGTATATATAAATAAAGTTCAAGTGTTTAAAAATCCTAAAGTTCAAGTTAATTCTAAAATCTAAATTTAAGTTAAAATATCTCAAAGGTCAACTTAACAAGTATGTAAAGTTCAAGTTCTAAATTCTATTCAAATTTAAATTTCACAACTTAAAGTTTATTTATATCCTACATTATAATAATTCAAGTTTTCAAAGTTCAAAAGTTGGATTTTCTACATTAATAACAAACTTGCAAATTTCAAGTATATATACTTAAAGTTCAAGTATTTAATAGCTAAGAATTTATACAAATTTGAAGTAATTTCTAAGTACTTAATTAAAAATCCTAAAGTTAAAGTTGTCAAATCTAAGTTCAAGTTAAACAACTAAATCAAATCAAAGCTAAAGTGCAAATTAATTTCAACAACTAAACCAAGTCAAAGTTAAAGTGCAAATTAATTTCAACAACTAAATCAAATGAAAGTTAAAGTGCAAACTAATTCCAACAACTGAACGAAGTCAAAGTTAAATTGCAAATTAATTTCAAGTACTAAATCAAATCAAACTTAAAGTGCAAACTAATTCCAACAATCAAACCAAATTAAAGCTAAGTGTCAACACTAGATGGACACAAATCGATCTTGAAAGAAAATTAATTTTGTCATCTATAAGATCAACCAATGTTGTCACTTATGCTAATTAAACAAATACATTATGATCACCAAATTAAAGCTAAGTGTCAACACTAGATGGACACAAAACGATTTTGCAAGAAAATCAATTTTGTCATCAATAGAATAAACTAGTGTTGTTACTTATGCTAAACAAACTCATTATCAACAAAATAAAAAGACAAGTGTCAACACTAGATGGACACAAATCGATCTTGCAAGAAAAATACTTTTGCCATTTATAGGATCAACTAGCATTTTCATTTATACTAAACAAACACATTATTATAACTAAAGCACACTCTCAATCATATTCTAAAATATCATGCCAACCTAAGTAAAATGCAAGTATTGTACATTGAATAAAAAAACTAATATATACAATAATTAATTTTTTTTTTAAAAATACCTCAATTTTTTTCAATTAGCTATGGAGACGGAGATGTTGGTGGCAATGAGCTTAGCTTGATGGCACCAAATATATCATACAATGATTCAAATTTTATAAAGTTTAAGAATTCTACGTGGAAGTTTGATTTTTCTAATTTAAAGTACAAACTTTCAACTCCAAAAACTCATAAAATTCAAGTTACAAATTCTAATTAGTTTAACTTCAAAAATCATACAGTGTAATATCTTCATTCACAATCTAATTCATTCACAATCTAATATATTCAATTCCAACACAAAAAAAATTAAATTTACAATCTAAATCAAAAACCCCAAATTCAAAATAAAATCCAACAATCAAAACTATCACTTTATTCACATATTCACAATCAATTACACAATAATAGCGTAAACTAAACAAACTAAATGAAATAATTTAGTTACTAAAATCGTAAAGTCAAGTTCTAATGAAATTAAATCTAAGTTCAACTCTAAAAAAATCCCAAAGTGCAACTTAAAAAATCCTAAAGTTCAAATTTTCAATTATATTCAATTTCAAAGTTCACAACTTAAAGTTCAAGTTCTAAATAGAAAAGTTCATGTTCTAAATTAAATATAAGTTCAAATTAAAAACTACTAAAGTTCAACTAAAACAATCATAAAATTCAAGTTCTATATTATATTTGATCAAAATTCACAACTTAAAGTTCAAAGTCTAAAATCTCAAAGTTCAAATCTAAATTAAATCTAAGTTCTAGTTAAAACTACTAATTAAAGTTCAACTTAACAAATTCTAAAGTTCAAGTTCTACAGTATATTTGTTACGACCCGGAAATGGGGCCTAGATGTGATATAGCGAAGGAGAACCCAAAAGTCCTCCATCAAGCCATCATAGCATTATGACATTTCATGCCAAAGATAATCTACACCACACCTTACGAGCCTCCCATTTCAGTGTGATGGCCACCTTCCTTACGACCCGAGCATTTCGAAAGGATTTACATAACATAGCATATCATATCAAAGCATACCTTATGGGCCTCCCAATTCGGTAGCAACCTATGTTGGCACATAGTTTCGGGAAAGGAGTGGGACCCTTGGGGATAACCCACTTACTACTCTAATCCTTCTCGATACTAAGTCATCATCCCACAAGAATAAGTATGCATATACATGCTTTAAAATGGAAACATGACACTTGAACATCACATCATGCATACTTGGGCTTAAAAGCCAAATCACTTTCATTACTCTTATGCATACTTAACAAGCGTCAAACACATTTCATAATCATGCTTCATTAGGCTAAAAATCCAAATACACTTTCATGTCAAACTTCATGCTTAAGAGTAGCTTCATACTTGTCATATCATATCATATTGGTGTAAACACCCATGTTGCTCAAAGAGTCATATCATTGACATTATGTGATCACATTCTTGTCATAACCCATACTTGTTTAAAATCATTGTCATAAAAATATTTGGGACATAGCCCACATCAAAACCTTCTTGAAAATCCATTATCATGCATGCAAATGCCATGAGTGAAAATGAGAATAGCATGGGTACTAGAATTCATACTGTAAATTTAATTCAAAAGTAGTACATAAGAAATTCAAATTAAATCAACACTTAAACCATCATTAAAACACTACCCATGCATAGTTCAAGAATAAAGGGGACATGCATAATTTGATCTTCATCAAATCCATTGTAACTTCATAGAATTCAACCTTAAATCAACTTTAAATCACCTAATTTCTACAGCCAACAGCTCAATTCAATTAAATACTTCAAAGTTAAAGAACCCACAACTAAAGAAAGCTTAAATTCATAATTTAAAGAGGAGGGTTATTGGGTCTTCATGGATGAAAGAGAATTCATGAATCAATCCCACATACCTTGAGATTAGTCAAGAAAATTGGATGATTTTGCAACAAAGATGATTTTTCCCAAATTTCTTTAAGCTTTCATCAATGGAGGTCAAGAGGATTGAGAGAATTTTGGTGAGTATTGAAGAGTTTTTTTTTTTTTGGGAAATGGGCCTATTATGCCAAAAGGGACCCACCTCAACCCCCAAGCTTTATTATAAAAATAATTAAAAGTACAAAAGGAGGGGGGCTAAACCTGACCTCCACCTAAAGTGGTACATAAGTCGTCCAACTATCTAAAGTTGTCCAACTTATCCCCTTTAAATACATGATCCAAACCTAGAAACTATATACCTAAGAGAGGACTCCTCTACATGCAAGCTAACTAGGAAAGTTATAAACAAGGGAGACTCTCCCTTTAAAACAAAGTAAACCCCCATTCCTAATCTTCAAACATGGATGAAAGGGGATTAGGGTTTGATTTAGGGAGTTAGGGGACCTTAGAAAGGCTAAAAGGGGCATAGGACTAATTAAATTACGAATTCGCCAATAATGAAATGGATAAGATCACAAAAGACAGGGCTTCACATATTTCTTCCAGGGGTCATCCAGAGGCCCACAGACTGTAAACCTGTCCATGAGACCTCGCTTGGTCTTAGCTTCGGCTTGAACTCACGGGGGAGTTTCTGGACCAAACAACGAGGGGCCTCACAGACCGTTTAGCTGCACACGGACCGTGTACTAGTCTGTGGAGCATCACTTGGTCAAGAGTCCAACCCTAAACCTTGGCAACATCTCTGGATCACCCCACGAGACCCTTCACGGGTCGTGAAGGGACACACGAACTGTGAAGTGGTCCGTGGGGACACACTTGGTCCATGGCTTGGCCCCCAACCCCTAGGAACACACTGGACAAACCCACAAACACTAGCACAAGCCGTGGACCACCAAATGGTCTGTGGTCCCACCCTTAGACCCCATTCTGGAACCTTTTCCAGCATACTTCCAATTACGGGCAGTCTCACTGTAAAGGCTATAATTTTCACATCCAAACTCCGAATTGAGTGAAACTAGTTGCGTTCCAAAGATAAATCAAAGAGGTTAGATTTGATATATAGTATCCCACACAGTTCATCCCGTACCAAAAACTATATACTCTCAAAGTTAGTTCTTCCTAAATAGGCCTTACAACCTTACACCAAAATGATTCCCTTGAATCCGACTACTTAAATACTACTCATGGCTAACAAAATTCAACCATGAACAGTTCCACACAAACCTTGACGAACCATTATGAAGTTCGAAATTTTTTGGATCATTACATCATCTCCCCCTTGGGAACATTCGTCCTCGAATGAGCTAAAACTATGGCTTGAGGACAACAATCAAATAAGAGACACTTTAATCACAACTCATATGGATCATGCATCATTTCAAAAGTTTTTAAAACTTATGTCAAAACATCATTTAAATCATTTTTGTGCTCATGTATGCATGTAATGTCATGAAACTCAAGAATTTAACGTATTAGAACCATAAGATCCCTTTTCATACCATGCCACCAACACAATTCTCTCAAATATCGGTGCATTTTGGTAGATCCCGAATGAATAGAATATTGAGAATTATGAGCCTTTTTCATAATGATCTCCCTTAAGCCATCAACATTCGGAACACACAAATGGTCTTGGTATTGTAGCACACTATCTCCCCCTTGGGATAAAACCTCAACCTTTCCATCAGCAACCAACTTATTCAACTCTACCAAGGATCTAGGTCTTGTTTCGTCTTAACATCAACTACCAAGGAAGACTCGGATCCATCTTGAGCAAGAAATTCAACATTGTCAGATTCAGCCAGCCTTACACCCAACCTAGCCAAATGGTGCACATCTTTTACAATCTTCTTCTTCTTTTCGTCCACATGTGTCACTCTTCCCATGGAGACCTACTAAGGGCATCTGCCACAACATTAGCTTTGTCGGGGTGATAAAGGATTCTTATATCATAATCCTTGAGAAGTTCCAACCATCTACTTTGCCTCAAATTAAGGTCTCTTTGGGTGAACACATATTGAAAATTCTTGTGATTGGTGAGGCAATCCACATGAACCTCATACAAATAATGTCGCAAAATTTTCAAAGCAAACACCACCGCCGCCAACTCAAGATCATGGGTTGGATAATTTTGTTCATGCACTTTCAATTGTCGGGACGCATAAGCTATCACCTTACCATGTTGCATAAGAAAACAATCCAAACCAATATGTGATGCATCACAATATACCACAAACCCATCTAACCCATTTAGGAAAGTAAAAATTGGAGTCGATGTAAGTCGGTCCTTCAAAGTTTGGAAACTCCCCTCATACATTTGACCACACAAATTTGGCCTTCTTTTGAGTCAACTTAGTTAATGGAGATGCTATAGAGGAAACCCCTTCAACAAACTTTCTATAATAACCGGCTGAACCAAGGAAGCTTCGAATATTCGAAGGATTCCATGGTCTAGGCCAATCCTTCACCGCTTCGGTTTCCTTAGGATTAACCTTAATTCTATCATTGGACACCACATGACCAAGGAAAGAAACTTCTCCCAACCAAAATTCATATTTGCTAAACTTGGTATACAATTGTTTCTCCCTCTACGTTTGAAGCACCAACCTCAAGTGATCCATATGTTCTTGCTCACTACGAGAGTAAATCAAGATGTCATCAATGAAGACTATAGTAAAATTATCAAGAAACGGTTTGAACACCTGATTCATAAGATCCATAAACACCGCTGGAGCATTAGTCAACCTGAATGACATCACCACAAACTCAAAGTGACCATAACGATTTCGAAGGCCGTCTTGGGAATGTCACACTCCCTTACCTTCAACTGGTAATAACCCAAACGAAGGTCTATTTTGGAGAAGTGAGTAGCTCCTTGAAGTTGGTAAAAAAATCATCAATTCTAGGCAACAAGTACCTATTCTTAACGGTCACCTTGTTTAATTGCCGATAATCAATACACATTCGGAGAGACCCATCCTTCTTCCTCACAAACAACACGGGAGCACCCCAGGGTAAAATGCTCGGCCTAATGTAACCTTTTTCTAACAAATCTTTAAATTCCTTTAACTCCACTGGGGCCATACGATAAGGAGGAATAAATATAGGTTGAGTATCCAGAAGGATATGTATGCTAAAATCTATTTCTCTATCGGGAGGAATACCGGGCAAGTCAAAGGGAAAGACATTGAGAAACTCATTCATCACCGGAACTGATTCAAACTTAGGTGACTCACCCTACACATCTCTAACCCGCACAATATGATAAATTCACCCCTTACAAATCATCTTCCGGGCTTTGAGGTAGGAAATAAACCAACCCTTAACCACGAAATCACTACCCTTTCATTCAAACACGGGTTTATTAGGAACTTTAAATTTAACTTGCCTAGTCCTACAATGTCACAACCCAGATAGGGGCCTAGATGTGACATGGCGAAGGAGAACCCGAAGGTCCTCGATCAAGCCATCATAGCATCACTACACACATCATCAGTTCGGAAGCGCATATGCTAAACAAATAACATATAAGCTCTAAGGAAAATGGGGTTTTGGACTCAAGCTATGGGAACGTTATCGATAATGGGATAAACATGGATTCAAATAACACATAGCAATTATATCTAAGGGGATGGGTAAATAGGATTCCACTCTGGGGGCACACCAGAATTATGAGACTTTCCACATAAGCACATGGTCAATCACAATTCCTCACATACAAGTCATAAGCATAATAAGAGACCATTCTCATAATCAAGGCTAAATAGCATAGTATTACATATCCATAAAGTTTAACATAACAAGTCAACATACAAGAGTTTAAAATGGTCCAACAAGCCTCTACATGAATAAGCGGGGCCTCGACAAGGTTTGAGGCGCACCCTTAATACATAAGAAAAGTGAATGACATAATATAAACTAGGTAGATAGATGGTGGCTATTGCCCTTGAACAAAAGGGCTCACCACTAGTAAAGTCTTCAACAAATATCAAGCGTTGTTCGGTAGAATGTAGATATCGTCTCTAGTCCCTACATGGTTAGAATATGTAGACAAAGAATATGAGTTAGCACAATTAAGCACTAAGTATGCGGGCATGCAATGCATATGACAATATAGTATCACCAAGCAACATGTCAAGGGGACAGTGATACGAAAGAGATGCACGTAGCAAGAGGGTAGGATAACAAGATTCTATGCCATGGTGCATGAGATGCAATCCTATGATCAATATATAGCGGGGATATGACCTCAATTGAAAACAATGAAGACCCGAGTGAGCTACTACCCGGATCCAAACTACTTGCCAAATAGTACCCTAATCACCCTTGAAACGAGAGGAAACATACAAGTCATCCCATATAGGGAGAAGTCCCATGTTGGCACATGGTTTGACGGAAAGGAGTATGGACCCTGTGGAGATAGTCCACCCACCTCCAATCCCTCGTACTAAGCCTCATCCCACGGGACTACATATATATATACATATATATATGCAACATTAAATCGGAAGACTTACATTCTTTTCAAATCATGCATCATTAGTCAAAACCAGACCATTGATCAAATCATGGTTATGCTTAGGCCAAAGGCCATCAAGTGTTTCCAAAATCATTTTAATGATCATTTCTGTCAATACAATAAGAGTAGCCCATCTACATAGTTTATCATATCAAGCATTCAAAACATGTCATGGTGGTGCAAGCACCCACTATGTTCAAAGAACCATAATGGAGAGACTATGTGATCACAAGCCTTAACATATCATTTCAAAATAAGAGTTTCATCATAACAATCTTCAATGCATATGCCATGGATGAGGAACAAGAACATGGGTAATAGAATTCAAACTTTAATTCACAATTTAAAAGGTAATTTAACATAAATCATGAGAAATTCTATATTTAAAGCATAATGCGAATTATCCATGCATAATTAAATCATAAAGGGGCATGCATTTTGATTCTTCAAGGGTTTCCATGAACATTCATAAAATTCAAGATTAAAACATGATTAAATTACCTAAAATCTAGAACACATAAGCCCAATCAACTAATTACTTCAAAATTTGAAAGAACCCATAACTTAAGAAATCTTAAAATAAAAAATTAAAGAGTAGGGTTCTTGGGTCTTCAAGGATGAAAGAAAATTCTTGAATCAAATCCCACATACCTTACAATTACCAAAGGAATTGAAGAATCAAGTAAGCATTCTTTTCTTTCCCAAATTTCTTCAAGTTTTCAACAATGGAGGTCAAGAGAATTTAGGATTTTTCAAAGTGTAATGAGAAATCTTAGAATGGATGAAAAGGAATTAGGGTTAGGTTAAGGGGGTTTAGGGAACCTTAGGATGCCTAAAAGGGGCCTAGGGATTAATTAAATTATGAAAATACCATTAATACAATGGGCATTTAACTGTCACACAGTGCTTCATGGAGGAGCTATAGTGACCATTTAATGGTACACTGGCCGTGTAACAGACCGTGAGCCAACACTTAAACTTCGCTTCTTCTCGAACTTTTGGGGGAATTTCTGGACCACTTCACGAGGGGGTTCATGGGACGTGTGGCTTTATACGGAGCATGTATTAGTACATGGAGTCACACTTGTCCCAAGAACCAACCCCAAAACTTGGCTAGGTTTCTGCCCCACTTGACAACCACTCACACGGACCGTGGGGTGGTCCGTGAGGCTTCACTTGGTTTATGAGGTGGGTCCTGGCCACACTGATCTCACTGGACCATGTCATGGACCCCCACATGGTCCGTGGTCCTTGCCTTGGGCAATTTCCAGGGCCTATTTCCAATGTCTTCTGAATTTCAGGCAGTCTCCCTATTTTTGCCATAACTTCCTCATACAAACTCTGAATCGAGTGAAACTAGTTGCGTTGTGAAGCTAACTCAAAGAGATTCAATTTGATATGTATTATCCCACACGGTTCAACCCATATCAAAAGTTATGTCTCATCAAAGTTCACTGTCCAAACGGCCTCTCTAGGCCACCAAATGATCCATTTTTCATTTGGCCACTTAAACTCAACTCGTGGCTACCAAAACTCAACCATGACCAGTATAACATCATACAAGACGAACCATAAGTAGTTTTTGAAAATTTTCAGGTTGTTTGTAACGCCCTTACTATTAAATCATGTACGCACTTTCTAAAGGGTGTTCCATTGAGAAAAATCAACCCCTACTTCATAACTCTTTGACTGGAATCTGTGTCATTAAAGCAATTGATTTTCTTGAATCGTCAAAAAGGAAATGGGGAGGGGTTGTCTTAGTATAATTTGGTTTAAACCTTATATATTATGCAAGCAATCCATAATAATATTGATTAAGGTGTGAGGATACAAAAGAAAAGGATTGGAAAAAAGAGTTTTGGGCAGCCACCATTTCTTGGGCAGCCCTTAACTTACTTTTATATGAATATATATATTCCGTCTAAGGTAAGTCGGATTCAACACTTTTTTTAAACCTTATAAACTCCCTCATACTGATATACTCCAAGGAAAGCACCAAAAAAACTAGTCCCTTTCAGAAAAATATCAATGAACCCCCACCCTTTGGTAAGTAGCTAAATTCTATCTTGAAACTGTGTTGTGTTTAGTAATTGTGTAATATCTAGTTGTATATGGCTGTGGTTTTAGTGTTTAAATATGTTTTGGAAAGCTAATTCATATACCTACAGCTTTCATTTAAACTGTAAAGCTTGGTTTTTCAATTTACCAATTCAGAATCTAGTTACAATGCAAGCCAGTCAAGTTTCCCAGAAAGGTGTGATTTGAAAGAATGGGGCTCACTTTTGGTATCTATATTGTTAGTTTTTACCCATTGAAAGTGCTGAATATTAAATTATAATTTGAATTGAGTATTAAGGTTCTTACACTCTTGTACAATCTTAAAGGAATTATTTCAAGAAACGGATGCCGTGTTGGTCCACGACTTGAACTCGATAGGGTCGTTGTGTGATAAAAGGTTAAGGTTCGTGTAAAAACACTTGTTCTTGTTCTCTGTCTACCTGCTGGTACATTTGAAGGTTACCTTGGTATATTATCTATGTTCATGTCATTTTATCCTGTTGTGGGGATATCTTTTGAGACTTGTAAGACACTTGCTAAATTCGCCCATTTGTATAGATTGCTGGATCACTTGACATCCTTATAGACTTTGTCCTTCTTGTGATTGTGACTTTTTCACTATTGGAATGCCTCTTGCTCGGATCAATGGTCATCTTGACAATGGATTTTTGGTTCTTCCTAAATATAGTAGTGGTCCATTTTAAGCATGAACTAGAAAGCCACTCTTAATATGGTTTTTGGTTCTCTTGATTATTGGGTATTCACCCTTCTTGATATAGGGCTTCGGTACTTCTTGATTATGTTTGGTGTGAAGGCATGACATACATATTGGGCGAAGCTTCTTAGTTGACTATGTTGTAAAAAGGAAAAATGCTTCCAGGAACTCCTGACATTTAGGCCTCTAAATATCATACTTGATATTGTTTATCTATCTGCTCATTTGGTCTATTTATTATATTGCAATTGTGTTGCCTTGACTTGAGAAGGGTAAATTGAGGAATCT
>JBCEWC010018468.1:0-11952 GCA_038996855.1 Solanum aculeatissimum
AATGAAGGCGAAGAGGCGTTATTGGTTTGAAGAGATACGGCAGGTTATGCCCTATTTCAAAGCGGTACTATTTTAATAAGAGAAAGGACATCTATTTTGCATTTAAATTAAAATTAAAAATCTGTAGAAAAATGTAAAAGTTATTCTTGATCAATAGGGCTGCCACGTAGGCGTGATGCAAATCCTTTTATATATTCATTTATATATATATATATATATATGATATGATATGATATAGCATATGATTTCCAACATGTCATGTTAGAATCCTTGCAAAAAAAGATTCAAACAAAACCTAACATATTCAGTAGTCGCAGCAAAATCCCTTTTTTCCCATTTTTGCAATTTAGGGTTCGCTTTCCTGCAACTCCACACAGGAGTACAAGGTAGATGTCATCCCCCTAGCAAGGCGATGAAGATTGAATTCCACGGCACCGCCCGCCGTCATCCGTAGAAAAAGAGGTGCTCAACATTAAATTAAGCTTGTCAATTTTACTTACTAATTATATTACAAAAAACTTGCAAGTTTTCTTCATTTGATCAAGGGGATGTCGGACAAATTCTCTGCCACACTCAAAATTGGGGATTTGAATGATTACATAGCTCCTTCCCAGGGTTGTGTAGTTTCCCTAAAAGCTAATTCTAATACAATCAACAAATCCCAGAATGTGGGAAAAGCTGGAGCTTTGACCAAACCAATACAAAAAGACCCTGTCAAAATTTCTCTCAAAGATTGTTTGGCTTGCAGTGGGTGCATTACATCAGCAGAAACAGTCATGCTTGAGAAGCAGAGCTTAGATGAATTCCTTTCCAATTTGGAAAAGGGAAGGACGGTTATCGTCTCTCTCTCCCCCCAGTCTAGGGCCTCTCTTGCCGTTCATTATGGACTTTCTTCACTTCAGGTCTTCAGGAAGCTCACAACACTTTTTAAGTCTCTGGGCGTGAAAGCTATATTTGATACCAGCTGCAGTAGAGACTTGACCCTAATAGAATCTTGTAACGAGTTTATGGTGCGATATGAACAATCCCAATGTACAAGTAGTGAGGAGTGGAAGTCACCTCTACCTATGATTTCTTCCGCATGTCCAGGTTGGATATGTTATGCTGAGAAGACCCTTGGTTCTTACATTCTTCCATACATCTCTTCAGTCAAGAGCCCCCAACAAACTATTGGAGCAGTCGTCAAGAATTTTATATGTCAAAAGCTATGTGTAAGACCAGAGGATATATACCATGTGACTGTAATGCCATGTTATGACAAGAAGCTCGAGGCTGCTCGTGAGGATTTTGTGTTTCAAGTGGATATAGATAGTGAAAAAATTATGGAGGTTGATTCAGTTTTGACAACAGGAGAGGTTTTGGATTTGATACATTTAAAAGCAGTTGATTTTCAATCCTTGGAAGAGGCCCCCCTAGATAAATTGTTTGCAAATGTTGATGAGGAGGGCCATCTTTATGGGGTTCATGGAAGCTCTGGAGGATATGCGGAGACCATTTATCGTCATGTTGCGAAAGTGCTCTTAGGTCAAGATGTTAAAGGCCCTATAGGATTCAAGACTATAAGGAACTCTGATTTCCAAGAAGTGAGCCTAGAGGTGAATGATAAATCTGTCCTGAAATTTGCGTTATGCTATGGTTTCCGGAACCTGCAGAATGTTGTCAGGAAATTGAAAATGGGGAAGTGTGACTACCATTTCTTGGAGATCATGGCATGCCCTTCAGGATGCTTAAATGGTGGTGGACAAATAAAGCCACAGCCTGGGCAGTTGGCTAAAGAGTTTATTCAGCTGTTGGAGACGGCTTATGTAGAAAATGTTGTGGTTGCTGATCCTTTCAACAATCCCATCATAAAGGGCCTATACAGTGAGTGGCTCGAACAGCCTGGTTCAGAGAAAGCAAAGAGGTACCTGCATACTGAATATCATCCTGTAGTGAAAAGTATCACTTCACAGTTGCAGAACTGGTGAGAAATGCAAAATATATCAGCTTTTAACTGATTGGCTAAGTTCCAAGTTTTTCCGCAACAGCATCCAAAGAGGGTTTTGATACTACACTCCATTATTCACAATCTATGTTCATGTGTCCATGCAACAATTTTGGGAGTCCATTTTTGGTAATGAACGTGTTGACCCCATACTGTAAATATATTTTGCTGCAAATAATACAATAGTGTAGGTTGCAATACGACATTGTTCCTCATCTGGATTGGAGTAGTTGTATTGTACATGCTTATTTTTCACAAGCTGTGATCTTTATTTATTTGGCCACTTGGTTTGTATTCGTTAAAAAAAATAAAAAAATTCAGTAGTCAATACTGTCAGATCATTTTCTAAACCATATTAGATATAGCTAATTTCCTAGTCTAAAAGAGAGCCCAATGACAACTCTTACTGCAGTGCAGCCCACCAGTAGTTTCAAGGGCCTACCTGGAAGCTCTGTTCTTGGAACTAAACTACATGTGAAATCATCTCAACTCAATTTGAAGCCCTCTAAATCCAGGTAAGGTACTAGATGCCGGATGTCTTGGATATTAGTAGTCTGTTTGGTCAAGTTTTCGAAATCTGCAGATTAATTTGAAAAAAGTATATTTGTGGAATTACTTTAGAGAGTAGCAATTTGTGGTTGACGAATCAACTTGCACAGCAAATTGTCAATATTAGACCAACGATTGTATTTAATTAAGGTTTAAAAAGTCCTTTCGGGGAAAAACTAGAGATATTTTAGTTCTGAAAAACAACTTCTACTGCTACTCAAAAGAATTTATGTTTTCCTGGAAGTTTGGCTAATGCCAAATAGCTCAATTCTTTTATATAAGCACGTTTTTACAAACTGTGTACATATATATAAAAAGATGCATACATATAATAAAATTGTTGAAATTTGTTTTTAGTTACTGCACTAGTTTTTAGCAAAATAAATTATTTAGTTTAAGATAAATTTGAATTTTGAATTTTAGTTATAAGTTGTTTAGTTGTTGAGATATTTTTGGTTGTTTTTAAATTTTAAATTATGCAGTTTTTTTGTTTTATGTTGGCTATTTAAAGCCCTTTAATGCTTAATAAAATTATTGAAAGCATTTCAGTCCATTGAGGGACTCTTTCAATATTTTTGCTGCCCCATTCTTCCTTTAAAAAACCCAACAAAAATAGTAACATTTAGTTTGGTTAGTTGTATGAGGATCTTAAGAAATGTTATTCTATTCATCTGAGCTTTTGAAGACAGAAATTAAAGATGAGTTGAAGGCATGTAAGCTTTTGTTTTATTTTGCTTTGACTAATTATGATAAATTTGTGTAGGGCTGGTGCTGTGGTTGCAAAATATGGTGACAAGAGTGTATACTTTGACTTGGAGGATTTGGGCAACACAACTGGTCAGTGGGACTTGTATGGATCAGATGCACCTTCACCCTACAACTCCCTTCAGGTATTATTTGTCTTTCTCCCCTTAGAAAAAACATCCCACATTTCTTTATTGCAAAAATGCTTCGTATTTACTTGCCATGTTAGAAAGGGAGCCTTGACGTAATTAGTAAAGTTGTTGTCATGTAATGAGTTCAAGCAGTGGAAACAATCTCTTATAGAAATGCAGGATGAGGCCGCATACAACAGTAGACCTAGTAGTCCAGCCCTTTCCCCCGATCCCAGCGAACAGCAGGAGCTTTAATGCACTGTGATGCCCCTCTTTTCATTTACTTGACATGCCTGTGTTTGAATAGTTGTATTCGCGGATATTGGTTGATCATTTACTAGCTAGTATCAGCATCGACTTGCCAGAAGATTACTGAGTTATAACTGTCTTTCTCCTATTATTTTGTATTTGGTAGAGCAAGTTCTTTGAGACATTTGCTGCTCCTTTCACAAAGAGAGGTCTGTTGCTCAAGTTCTTGATATTGGGAGGTGGCTCAACTCTTGCTTACTTCAGTTCAACTGCATCAGGGGATATCCTACCAATCAAGAAAGGCCCTCAACTTCCACCAAAGCTGGGGCCACGTGGCAAGATTTAATTCCTTCCTAATCCAAAATTTCTTGACCTTCATTTTGTAATTGATGTATCATCTGTCACAGCTTGTAAGTGTAAATTGAAGCTTACCTTAGACCTCTGTTACAACAAGTTAAATCTTCTGGCAAATTCGAAGCCTTGCTTTCTGACGTTGTAGCTTATGATATTTTATTGATCTTTGCTCGGATGCCACTCTTACTGGTTCATTATGCCTTTGCTATATTGTAAACAATAATTCTGCAAGTTAGTTCTCAGCATGTCAATTCACTGCAAAATATTTGTTTCCATCAAGTGACCAGATAACGGTTCTTTGCTTTTAAGAAAACATGAAAGGAAAGGTATACTGATAAAGTGATGGTGGTGTTTAACTGTATGGACACCAAATCTGTATTACAGGCTTCATTTCCAGTAATAGGTCATACAAACTAATTTAGAACTATTTGAAAACAAAATAATCAAAAATTCAGTTTAGGTGACATCGTATACATAGTAAATCACTTCAAAAGAAGTGCCACAGACCCAGTAGGTCTACTAAATTTTCCCTACTTACAAAAGGAATGGCTTAGCTATATCCTAGGTGGGTCTGATCCATCTCAACATGTACATTTGAGGATGAGCTTTCACAGTTTCGTGAATTCTGCTGGCAGTCCTCATGAGTTAACTAAAATTCTGCAGTGCCATCAACTAGTGACGGGCCGTTGGACTTCTACACATACCTAAGTTCTCTAGGTAAGAAAACCTCTTGTTGGTGACTATGCTAGGAGGTTTGCATTTCATCTTCGCGTCAATATCTTTATAAGTTGGGTCCTCCTTCAAATCTTTCTTTGTGTTGTTGTCTTCTTGATCAGGTGTCCAACCGATGAAGTCCAAAAGTGTCATTGAAGCTCCATTATCTGCAGAATTAAGCTTCGCTACTTCTTTATCTGATACTGGTCTCTTTACTTCTCCGTTGGAAGAACTTTGGGCCTTAGCATCTGCTTGGAGAACGTCATCAATTCGTGACATGATTGTGAATGCCCTGCTTTCTATTATTCTTGAATAGCTTTCTAAAATGGCTTGCCCTACATCCTGCAAAATCAAGGAAAATCTTGTTCCATTAATTAATGTAGAAGCCTTCTAAAATGGTCAAAGAAGAAAATATAAAAGAAGTTGAGGAACAACAAATAGTATATAAATGATCTCATAACGACAAAGAACTTGAATCGCCTAATAGAAGCAAAGAAAACAAGTCTAGATTCTCTGGAATATGAAATTGAAAGTAAATCAAAACGTGCATGGTTCGTACTTTGTTGTATTGGATTTTACTAATGTCTAGCTTTGACTGAGGAATTCCAGGGAAGTGCTGCTTAAGAATTAGCAAGATGAGTTCTGCTCTTTCTTCAAACATTTCTCTCTTCTCAAAGCTAATAGATGAACTCCAGGATGATTTCCCATCTTTAGCATTCATCTTTCTTTTCCAAATAACAACAGAAGCCTCGATCCTGTCCTTGAGGTCTAAAATTTTATGTTCTGAAGACATGTCCATAGTTGTGAGGAAGTAATCCGGATCAAAGTATTCATCAGTGATGCTTTTGTAGATCGAATCTCCTAGGCTTGCTCTCCCATTCTAAACATAGTAAAAGGGAAATGTTAACTCAAGATCACAAGCTTGAAGTAAGTTAAAAGTGAGATTCATAAATTTTCCCCTTTTTTATACCTTAGGTAGGGATTCTATATAACTTTCTGGGATCTCCATTTCTGCCAGGACTTGAGCATTTATGGCCATGGCTGCTTTGTGAACTTGGTTTATTGAATCCTTCTGAAATCGCAGCCATTTCCTCATAGAATCAGACAAGCCGTTAGGAGGAACCATAGGAGTAGGTATCCACCATTTGTCATCTTTCCTGCTGTCTTTTCCTTCCTGTGATTCATCATCTTTTGAAACATAGGAGAACTCATTTTGATCATAAAGGTCATCTAAGCAATCCTGTTGGTCATTAATCCAAGCATAAGACAATTTTAGATCATTCTACAATGACCTAAGGAAAACGAAAACAAAAGAAATTCATCTCTCTTACAATAAGCATTGCATCTAGCTTCCGTAGAGCTGGAATGTTCATTTGAAGATCAGATCGCTGCTTTGTCACCATAACCTGATAGAGAAATGAACATACGATTGATCACTCTTGTTGTATGGTAGATATATGAAATATGCAACAAAGAGTTGGAGGGAGAGAACTAGAGGTACCTCCATGTTTGTTCCAGCTTTTGATATTTGCTTACAAGGAACAAATTCAACAATGTGATCTGTGACAGATAAAATCCAACCAATGTCTTTTCTCCATTTTGCTTTTCTCTCAGCTGGCATTGGCTCTAATCTTTTCATTTCTCCAAAAACGGAAGCTGCAGATACCAGACATTGATAAGAAAAGATGACTTCTCAGATTAGTAACAAACAACAAGTTTTAGTTTTATACTGATGATTACCTGCTAGATTTGTGATTGCATTTGACAAAGCCAGCGCAGACGATACACCCTTTCCTCCACCAGACATATCCTCACCAAGGAGCAACTTCGCAAACTTTTCCTTCATAGACTCCATATCTAAATAGGACCAAAAAAGTTGGTGTTTGAGCTAGCAATGTGGTAAATGTCTTGGCTCAGGGGATTCAACAACTTACATATACGCAGGAATTTTTTTTTCATTTTTTGCCCTATTTATAATATAGTACATATAATTTGAACCCCTTGCACCCCTCTCCATCCTCCCCTGAACACATAAAACATGCAAACCACATCTTTTGACTACAATATATCAAGACCCTATACATCAATTCATTTACTACTAAATAGTTTTCACCCAAAAGATGAAAACTTTTCTGAATAATTACCCCTAAAGGAGAAATGAATACATTGTTAGCTTTGGCCAGACAACCTTACTTAATGCTTTAGACATGTTCAATCATTTAAGACCCTCAAACAGATCACAATTTTTCTTTTCAAAAGTAAAGCATTAAAGGTGACAACAGAGGTAGAGCTAGAGGACCCCCTTTATCGAAAATCACACTTCATACATACAAGGTTAAGATTATTTTCTTTTTCATGTGTGTGTATATTATAGATATTTAATCTCTTTGGCTTATTCATATGTGTTTCTCTTTATACTTGGAATGCTCTTAATGAAAATCCTAACATTGTCACACGGTGATAGAAAAGAAATATTGAAAATTAGTCATTATCAGAGACCTTGGGAGCTTTGACAATCGAGTAAAGTTTGCATTTCATGGAGAATGAACAAAAAACTCAAGAATCCATCCCAAAAAAAATGTGAATTTTCTTATAAAATGAAGAAAATGACTTACCTGAACAAGGGCTAGTGACCCCTGATTCGTTGGCCAAACGTGACTTGACTCCAGCCATTGAATTATTGTTCGTTTCAACAATCATGTTTCACTTTTGCCTCCCTTCAATATCACACATTCCATAAAATGTATCTTAAGAAAGTTGATCAAATGGGGTTGTTTGTTAGGTGAAAAAGAATGAAATTTTGTAAAGTTGTGGAGTGGGAGAAGAAACAGGTTATGTTTTTACAGGTACACAGAGAGAGAAAGGGATAGAGGCTAAGTGTTTTCTTGATGGATAATTGTGGGGAGGAACTTTTGGTGTTCAATTCTTTGTTTAAGTGAATGGTTGGAAGAACGTGGGTGCATGTTTGTTTTAAAGAATGATGGTAACAGGATGTATTTGTCACTGTCCTCTGCTTTGACTAATTATAAAATACAATTATGTGTTAGAGTAATTGTGTTGTACATTTGTTTACCTGCTATTGGGGGGTTGTTAAAGACAATGAATGGCTCTATTTTGCTTTAAAAGTCGGTCCACCAAACTTTATTAAAAGGTGATCAAGGTAAGTTCAAACGTGTGCAAAATAACTGTTCTTCTAATTACTAGGAAGAGGTTAGGGTGTGTTTGGTATAGTGAAAAATATTTTCTCAAAAAAATAAGTGAACAGAAAACATCACTCATATAGGCAAATACTATAGGAGTAAGGGTGGCGGGGATGTGGGTTATGACTTATGAGGGTAGAGGTCCGAGCAGACAGATCTAGAATTTTTACTACAAAATCACAATATGAAGAAGTAAATACATAAATTAGTAAAAAGGGGTTCAACATTTGTCATATATACATTAAAAGACAATTTAAACCATATATAAATAGTGTAATTTTCTGTCGAAAGTGATTTGAATGATCCCCTGACCCTAAATTGGCTTCGCCCTTGGGGATGGGGTGAAAGGTGGAAAAGATGATCGGTGATAGAAGAAATCATTTTATTCATTTTAAGAAACTTATTTTTCTAGAAAAATATTTAGCCAGCTAAACATGGAAAAATTAAAATGGACCATAATGACATGGAGGTTATTTCTTTATTTTCTAGATTACTTTATCCGGTAATAATAGTACTCAAACTTTTGTTTTTAATGCGAATTATATATCCTATCTAGTCATAATTTCTCCATTTTCTCTACTGTGTTAATTAAAATAATTATGCATGATCCTAAACTAGTTGAGATTGGTTATGACTTCTGTAGATGCCTTACAATAAAGAAACCCAGTCCCTTGGCGTCATTCTTCTGCTACCCATCTCAATGCACTCAATTCCAACTGGCAAGATTGAGCATATCCAACATCAAGTGTAGAAAATATTTACTCACACCTTGAGGGAAATATAGACAATTTTCCCATAAAGATTTGATGATAGGAGTCGAATCATTTGAGAAAAATACCATGAGAAATAATGAGTGAAACTCAAATCATTCATTTGACAGTTGATACCCAGAAAGCCTAAAGTTAGTTCAGCTACAACTCCAAGAAGCAGTGAACAGAGCAATTTCTTTTTTCACGAGGACAATTTCCAGTACTACTTTGTATGCAATGGATATCCCCTCCGCACAATAACAAAAACTGTGTTTCTTTTCATTTTTGCAATGACCAAGAAATGTAAGACTTCATACGCATCTGAATTCATACTACAAGCTGAACTAATCATCTAATGCACACATTTAAGTGGTCTGATCTAAATTCCATTGCATGTTCAACATACTAAGACCAAAAATCAAACTAAATAGAATAAACAAAAAGATGACAGCATATTGGGCAGTACATTCAGCAGCTTCACAGAAGGGCTGAGGCCCAAGGAAAACACCAAGCAACGGGAAGAAGCACAAAGAAATTGCAAACAAACACTTCATCACTTCCCAATCAACCCATCATTAATCATACAGCAACAGATTTGGTGTAACTATATTAATAAATGGATCCATTTCATATAGTAACAGATTCAAAATGAGCAATTTGAACAACCACAAGGTAACATGATAACTCGTCAGGCAGACAAGATCCAATAAGTGATGGAAGTCTCAAGACCCTTCTTTATAAAACTACCAAGTTGGAATACATACTTTGAAAGTTTTAAGCACATTAATCTTTCAAAGGGCAATAAAAACCTAAGATAGAAGGCCCCAAAATTTTACTTGCTCTAACACTTGAAATATCAAAATGAAGCTACCACTAATAGCCTCTCAAGTAACTGTTTCAAAGGCCTCAAGCAGAAGCTGCTGCCTTCTTTCTTGGAGCTGCTTCAGTACCTGGACGAACAAGAATTTAAAGTTTATTATTATCTCATACAATATACAACCAGATATTCTTGATCATCAATTGCCAACGTCTAGACCAACTTGGTCAAGCTACACAAAGGAACAATCACATTGAATTATAGATGTGCATCTTTCAAGCTCATCACATATGACATAAAACAATTTTCAGGAAAAATATTTTGTTAAAATAGTTTTATCTTGAAAATTTATTTTCTAAAACTATTTTAAACATTTGGTTTTAGTTTCTTGGAACTAATTATAGGCAATTGGGATTTGTTTGGTAGCTGGTCTGGAGAGTTATGCAGATATTAAATCTTGCACAAGTAATACTACACTTGGTAATTAGTTGGATGGTAAGTTATTCATGATAAAAATAATATGATGATCATTTCCAATTTAGAAATAAGTTATGAGGGAATTCATGTATTATTTTATATAAGATAGAAGGCGGAACAAGAAATCCATGAATAACTAATACTTGCATAAAATAATGCATAGATTTCTTCATAACTAATTATTGCATAATTCTAACCAACTACCAAATACCCCTTAATTTTTCATGGAAAAGGGGTGCGATATGCAACATCAATCAAGGTAAAGGGTAGACACGGCATGTGCTATAATGTATGGTACCTCACTAATACAAGGTGGAAGACAAAGTACAACAATAGCATTTAATACTCTTATCAATCCCTGTTTATGTGACACTGGAGAAGGGTAGAGAGTGGACCCACTATCCACGACTTTAGAAGGTTGTCGTTGGTCTAAAGGGTGGGCCACAGATAGATTTCTCGGTAATCAAAACAGAAGAATTGACAACTTTCTTATCTTTAGAAACAATTTAACTTTAAACTTGTTAAACTTGGTGTCTAGTTAAACTTTACATAAATTGAGACAGAGGTAGTAGCTAAGCAAGTACATGGATATAACATCTACATACTAGTTTCCGCAATATGATATCCGTGAGTAACATGATTTTAGTCTATAATTTAAGGCATACCTAATCCTAAAATATAAATGAAAATTAGCAAATCTTAAAATGCAAAAACAAAAGAACTTCCAAACATAAAGGTCAGCTGCAATATGTATACCTTCTCTGAAATTGGTCTTGAACCTGCGAGGGACATTACGGAGATACCTCATACGGCCTGTTCCAGTTGTCTTTCTGCGAATTGCCTTCACACTCCAGTTGTCTGTAAAGCATTCATTTAGAAGAGCATATAGAAAAGACTACAAATCTTATCGGAGGATTGATATAATGGTACAACAATAAAGGTAGAAAGATTATAAAAGTATTACATGTCCTTTTACGGGCAGCAGGGTAAGCACAAGCAGAGCAACGGCTCTTCTGGAGATGAAAGCTCCGTCTTCCACACCTCACACATAATGTATGGGTCTTGTTCCTCCTCTTACCAAAACTTCCTGTTCCCTTCCCCTATATAGTAAAATCCACATTCACTTACAGATCACCACTTACAAAAACATATACTTCTTTTCTATAATCGGAACCATTTTTCGATTGGTGCAGGTCATATTTTGAACCATTTCGTGATTTGAACCAATTCAATGAGGAAAACGAAACGTATGCGTTAACAGTAAAAAGGGTGAAAGGTTTAGCTTCACTTACCATTACGCTACAGTTGCAGAAACCCTAGCGACCTCCTCCTGAGCTTTCTCAATTGAGAACTGCGGCGATTTAGGCAGCGCTTATATTTTGATAGTAAAGGAAGAAGGCTTTTTAGGGTTGTGCCTGCAGTAATGATGGGCTTCAATTGGGCCCCGAAGTAGTTGGGCTAAATGAACATACTCAAGTTTTTCGCTAGAATTAGCATTTGCTGGCTAATTTTTGGTCTTCCCTTTGAAAAATAGCCTCTTTTGTAAAGTTTTAAATTTCATAAAATGTGTATTTTTCTAATTTTAATTAGACAACTGAAAAGTAATTATTTATCAATTTTACTCATTCTTTTTGGTGGGGATAGTATTTGGTTATTATTGTTTTATTTGTGGAACGTATTGAAATAAACTTCTATCACCTATGGAATTTGTGGTAAAAGCTCTTCACTTTAACTCATTATTATTGAGGTTAGTACATGCTTTTGTTCGTCTTCTGTTTTAATTTACGCAAAGGTATTTTATTATATATTGAGTTAAAATTTATGAATCGAATTGAGGTAAAATTACATTGTATAAAGCTCACTAAAATAAATAACAAGAAAATGTATATATCTTATATGTATTATAGAACTGAATCTAAATTAACTATAGGCGGAACAATAAAAGCAGAAGTAGAGGAAAAGAAGAATTCTTTCTCTAATATAT